>CP136866.1:30723854-30733854 GCA_033000465.1 Sciaenops ocellatus | reverse complement strand
AACGGTTCTAGTGTTTGTCAGGAAGCTGCCTGCAGTTCACTGATCGACCAGAGGTGTCGCTGTTCACACGCTCTGTGTCCATCTGTCAGCTGTACAACAGAACCGGGCTCAGCAGCCGGACCGGTTAAATCACACACACACAAAGTTACACAGCGGACCTTTAAGTCAAACAGAGTGTCAACATATATGATGACGTCATGATGTAACCGGTCATAAATTTCTAACATCTGATGCTGGACACATGCATGCGCGCGCACCCACGCGCGCGCGCGCACACACACACACACACACACACACACACACACACACTCGGGCTCATTATTTATTAATCATGTCATTAATCTGAATTATTCATTTTTTCTCAGTTTGCGCCAAAAACTTCTTAAAAACAGAAACTCTGAGAACCAGAACCAGCCACCTGGACCAGGACCCGGGCTCTGCCGGACCAAGCCGGGCTCTGAGCACAGACAGCAGAAATCACTGAGCGACAGTCTGACAGAATCAAAGTCTCACCTCTGATCCGATCCCAGCTGGTCTCTGCTCCTGGTTCGGGTCCGGTTTCTGGTCCTGGTCCTGGTCCTGGTCTCGGGTCCGGTCTGTCTTCTCTGGTGTGTCGTGGTCTCTGCAGGTCCCGGTGAAGTCCGGAGCGGCTCTCTGGGAGGAGAAACTCTGAACGAGTGAAGTCACACACAGCGCTGCAGCTTCCGGTTTACACCTTCAAAATAAAGGCCAGGGGAGCCTCCTGTTTCCGCTTACCTCCAAAATAAAACCAATGAGTTTATTTTGAGAAAGTTAAATTAGATCAAAATATTTTTTATAATTTTATAAATATTAAAAACAGACAGCTGTCAGTGAGCTGTACAGTGGCTCAGAAGGTTCATTCATAAAAACATCAGGTCATGTGATCAGCTTGCTCCGTTTTTTATGAACTACAAACTGATCAGCTCGTTAGCCTCGTTAGCCTATGAGATGAAATGTTAATCAGAGATCATCTTCACTGACAGGAAGTGACATCAAAGTCCAGGCCCAAGGAAGTCCTCCTCGTACAGCGTGTCCTGTCCTCTGTGGACAGGAAGTGGTTTCCTCCTCAAACAACAATCAGAGCTGTGCAGACAGGAAACAGGAAGTGCCTGAGACAATAGAGCACTGAGAGGGTCTGCAGACCGGGAACAACAAGGAAGCTGACTTCCTCCAGAGAGAGGCGGGAAGACGGCGAGGATGGCGAGGACTGTGAGGCCCTCAACACAAGGTGGACCACACAGATACTGATCAATCATCAGTTATCAATCATCAGTGATCAATCATCAGTGATCAGTGTCAGGGTCCGCCACAGACTGAGAGGCGGGGTCCACCATGGTTCACTTCAGTTGTCTCAGAGGCTTCTCCACCTCGTCCTTCTCATCATATTTCATGAACATGAGCGCCCTCATGTGGTCACAGCAGAGTTCACATCTTCTTCATTCATTTTCTAGAAGTACTCATCCTGATCAGGAGAGGCGGGGCCCACCACAGTTCAGGTCATCACAAACATTCAGCATCAACACATCCGGAGATATGTGGATTTCACTGGACAGGAAGTAACCAAAGCTGTCCATCAAATGTAATGGAGTAAAATTACTAGTATAAGTGCAGTACAAGTAGAAGTACTTGAGTAAATGTACTCAGTTACTTTCCATGTCGTCACTTTATTGATTATTCTTAACTTTTTCTTGAATTCTTGAAAACTTCAGTCTCAACATGGTCACACAAATCAGTTTAAAAGTTTAAAAAGCTTAAAAAGTTAAACAATTTAAAAAGTTTAAAAGTTTAAAACGTTTTAAAGTTTTAAAAGTTTAAAAGTTAAAACAGTTTAAAAGTTAAAAAGTTTAAAAAGTTTAAAAACATATAACCTACGTTACTGACATGTGGGTAACGTGTGGTAACACGTGGGTAACGTGTTGCGTGTTGTCGTTGACTCAAATAAATAAATTGAACTTTTGACATGACACAAAACATTGAATTATGACATGATTTTATTTTTTTGCTCCGTGTTTGTTGTTTTTCTTCATGTGGGCGGATCCCTGCAGACAGGAAGTACAACTCTGATGTTCTCATGTTCGTGTATCAAATTACATCGTGAGTACTCAGTTACTCGAGTACAATAAGTACGTTTCAGTCTTTGTAAGAACAAACGGTCCGTTTGGGTCACGAATGAATCACAGAAGAAGATTCTCAGGTTACAGAGTTATATTACATCAAATATGAGTCCTGACAACACACCTGAGCTCTGCCCCCACAGGTGTTTACCTTAATCCACACTACAGTTCACACATGAACACACCAAGAATGAGTCTACAGAAATACAAAGTTATAAAATACACCAGATGTTCCTCAGAGTGTTTGCTTGTTCTAAATTATAATAATTAAATATTAGTGGATGACTTGAACCTGAGCAGAACACAACTGAACACACCTGAACCTGAACTATGTATGAATATGAATCAGTCAGAATCATAATGGAGTTTGTTGCAGCTCTGCTCAGTCTGACAAACAAACAAACCAACAAACAGAAACAGACAGAAGGAAGCGTTGCGTCTCCGTGTCTCCGTGAGGATGTTTAAGTCTCTTCGTCATCGCTGTGGTGCGTCTTCTCCTCGCTCAGGCCGCTCTCGTCGATGTTCTCCAGAGAGTCGGCACGCTGCACTGTCAGCTCCGCCACGTTGATGCACGGCAGCGAGTTCTGCTCCGGAAACATCCACGGCTTCAGGTTCGGGTTGTGCTTCCTCTTCCACTCCGGATACTTCTGGGACGCCTTGTAGATCTTCCTCATCGCCTGAAAGATGAAGACACAGAGAGACTTTATTAAATGTGACAAAACGTGAGACAGACATTTGACTTCTATGTCCAGAAGAAAAATTTCACCTTTGGAGCCACAAACTGAGACGCTCGGTTCACCACCCACTTTGGTAACGAACCTACAGACAGACAGGACAAGACAGGACGTGTTAACAAAGTGAGGACGTGTTTACAAAGTGAGGACGTGTTTACAAAGAGAGGACGTGTTAACAAAGTGAGGACGTGTTTACAAAGTGAGGACGTGTTTTCAAAGTGAGGACGCGTTTACAAAGTGAGGACGTGTTTACAAAGTGAGGACGCGTTAACAAAGTGAGGACGTGTTAACAAAGTGAGGACGTGTTTACAAAGAGAGGACGTGTTAACAAAGTGAAGACATGATCATAAAGTGATGTTCTGGCTTACCTCGCGGGTCCACCTGGGTCAGGTAGTAAAGGGTTGAACTGTTGGCTCCGTTGGACTGAATCAGGTATCCGGTCAGCAGGGACACGGCTCGGACATAGTCCTTCTTAGGAGGGTGTTGCTAAGGAGAGGAAGACAGACTGTGAGACAGACAGACAGACAGACAGAATGTTACAAAGTGAGGATGTTTATGATGTTTATGGTGTTAAAGCTCACCGGATGTTTGACTGAGTAGTTGATGATCAGGTAGTCGTTACCGAGAGGAAGCCAAGATCTCATGGTCACAAAGTCTCTGTTCTTTAGAGGAGTCGGACATTTCCCTTCAAACAACACATAAAGCTCATGTTAAAACATGAAGTTCATGTTAAAACGTGAAGTTCATGTTAAAACGTGTAAAGTTCATGTTACAACATGTAAAGTTCATGTTAAAACGTGAAGTTCATGTTAAAACGTGTAAAGTTCATGTTAAAACACATTAAAATATGTTAAAACGTGTAAAGTTCATGTTAAAACACATTAAAATATGTTAAAACGTGTAAAGTTCATGTTAAAACATTAAAATATGTTAAAACGTGTAAAGTTCATGTTACAACGTGTAAAGTTCATGTTACAACATGTAAAGTTCATGTTAAAACGTGAAGTTCATGTTAAAACGTGAAGTTCATGTTAAAACGTGTAAAGTTCATGTTAAAACGTGAAGTTCATGTTAAAACGTGTAAAGTTCATGTTAAAACACATTAAAATATGTTAAAACGTGTAAAGTTCATGTTAAAACACATTAAAATATGTTAAAACGTGTAAAGTTCATGTTAAAACATTAAAATATGTTAAAATGTGTAAAGTTCATGTTAAAACATTAAAATATGTTAAAACGTGTAAAGTTCATGTTAAAACATGTGAGCTGCAGGCATAAAACACGTGTGTTTGCTGAACTAACAGGAGTAATATCCGATGTCTGCGTTGGCGGTCAGTCTACCGATGTCATACGTGTCGATCATGTTGGTGTCCCACTTCTTGCGGTAGCTCGTGTCATGGAGGACATCGTACAGCGTCTCAGCCGTTACATCTTTACACACAATCCTCATCTGAAACACACACACACGCACACACACACACACACACGTTCAGGCCTTTTAGCTGCATGTATGATGGATTGACATGATACAGACGTTCAGATATCCCATGATTACCCTGCACGCCTCACATGTTAAACCACCAGAGGTCACCTGACCCTGATCCTCCCAACACACCTGTTCACCTGTTCACTTGCCATGTTTGTATCTCTGATAACAGCTGGTTTCTTCTGGACTCATGTTGTCTCTCCTGGTTTCTTTTGGACTGATCTGACCGTTCAGTTCTTTTAGACTTTCTTGTTGATGCCTTGCTCAAAAGCCCACCGTCAGCTAACAGGACAGCAAAGCTTCACTTTCCCTGCTCAGATCTTATCAGGCGGTCTGGATTTCAGCGTTCAACCTCCAGGTCAGCAGAGAGCCTGCACACTGAACTTTGTGATCACATATCCCACGATTCTTGGGATGTGGGTCAGTATCTCCGGTACCGCCCCAGTCTGGTTCAGTCTGACCTGAACTAACATCTGTGTTTGTTGGAAATACGTTATCCCGTACGGTCAGCTGCTGATTGGTCCAAACTACGACGCTGTAGGTCTATGTCTGGACACGTCTAAGTCATGTGACGTAGTTTGAAGCCCACATATGGAGGAGCTGTAGTGGATGGATGGGTCAAACAAACAGAAGGAAGGAAGTTATATTTCTATTTTAATCTTTTAGTTTCTGAATCTAAACTTTTCTCAGCTGTAGTTGTATTTTATTTTATTTTATTTTATTATGACACAGAAAACAACTAAAGAAGCAAGCAAGTATAACTAAGACTGTAAGACTGTGTCAGTTTCATGTATCTTCTAAAACAGAATGATTTAAAGTTTTCCCAGAGAACTTAAAATATGAATTTTTATCATTTTGCTGCTCACACATTCAGGAGACTTTGAACCACGATCTTCTTTTCTGGAGATGTTGCTGACAGACAGGCAGGTTGAAAACAGGTTTGGATGTCATGTGAGACGGCTGCCTACTGTAGGACGTCACTTTTTTCCACTGCTGTAATCTTACAGGAGCGTCGAGCTCGGGCCGAGCTGCAGTCATCAGATATTGTGACGGTCCACGCTGTAAAATGCTCTGTGTAACTCAATCAGCACGCCGTTAATGATTCATAAAGTCGTGAGTTTCATGTCTTTGTCTGTCCATCACTCAGCAGCAGTCAGTCAGTCAGTCCGCCTCTTTTCTGTGTGAGCAGGGTTAGACCTGCAGCTAGACCTGAGTCTAAGACACAAATTCAAGTTTAGGTCACACCTTAGAAAAAAAAACATAAACACAGAGTAAAAGTCCAACCGGCACGATGCAATGCGTTCCACGTGCACCGCTGACATTCTAGTCAATGTTTGAAACCCACCAGAAGCTCTGTGGTCTCCGCTTGGCTCTGCAGAGAATAAGAAAGAGCCACGGCCAAAAGATCCATCTCAGAACTCGAGACCTGAACCTCACATACCAACACCATCAAAAAAAAGTCAGCCACTGTTCACTCAGACAGTGTTGGCACATTGCGACGCCAAATAACTCATCTCAACTCAGAAATGTGAAGACCTGTGAGGTGACATGACATCAGAATCACTGGGATACCTGAGGAGGTAAGTCCAGGTACTGCAGGAAGTATCTCCATTATCAACAGAACACAGGGAGTCGTCCAGCAGCGACATTAACGTCACGAGCCGCTCCAAACAAACCCTCCAAACAAAGACTAATCCTTCCCCAACTACCCACCAACTGTCACAAAACAGAGAGCAGCTTTTTATATCCAGCAAGACTATTGATAAGCCACAGCAGTGTAAAGTTTTATTTTGAATATGATGAACTGTGATATCAAAGTTCAGACAGATTAACAAATGCTCTAACTCACCAAAGAGTGACACATTTAGCAATGCTAACATCTGTTAAATGCACTGTGTGCTCTAATACAGCACTGAAGATGTCGTGGTTGGAGCTGCAGTATTGAGGCTCGGCCCACACCTATGACATGATCATGTCAGAGCTCAGCTGTCAATCATCTCTTTGTATCATCAATAACTCCTTAAAGGGGCCGTGGGGTGGGGCTTATGAGCTATACTGCAGCCAGTCACCAGGGGGCAGTCATTATGTCATCATGTCCATGTTTATTTAAAGTCAGTGGTTTAAGTACTGCGTGTCGAGCTGATCATACATGTGTAGTCACTGTTGACCTTTGGTCTCCAGCATCCTCTGAACCAGAACCAGGTGTGGTCTGATGGATTCTGGAGGTACTGGACCGGATTGAATGTCTCTTTAGCTGCTAACGGACCCTGAACCAGACAGGAAGTGAGCCTGAACTGTACCTCTCTCTGTTTTATATCAGCAGCAGGACATTAAAGTTAGTGTTTTCTTCATGTGGTTCTGTGAGGTTCTGATCCAGAGTCAGTGTGTTACTGGCAGCAGACGGTGGTTTGGAAACAGACCCGTGTTCTGTGAGGTTAAATGACGAAGTGTGCCGGTTTAAACGCCTCAGTGGAGTCTGACGGTGTGAATGCTTCAGGTAACACCATCCGGCCGGGCTGCCCTGCTCTCTGCTGGTCCGGAGTTTGAAGTTTGAAGAGAAGCAAACGTCTCCAGACTGGAACCGGTCCAGTAAAGAAACAGAACCAGTAAAGTGAACTTGAATTGAACTGGTTTGTGTCTGCTGGAGCACGGCCCAGTTCTGAAGTCGCTTGAACGCCTCTCCACCTCTGTCCTCAGGTTTCCAGCCATTACGTTTTCCTTTCCGCTCTGAATTTTTCAGCACGCTGACGCTGAGCGCCGGTTTGTCTTTCCTCTGCAGGAGGCCACCGGGCCACACGAGTCCACCAGGTCCAACAGGTCCAACAGCTGTTTGCAACCTCTGATCAGCTGTTCTGACCTCTGATCTGCTGTTTTTATCATTAAACTGCTGAATTTATTCTATGAACCTCGTCAGTATGTCTGAGGTAAATTCAATCATTAATCATTAATATTAAACTCTTCATGTTTCTCTGCATCAACATGAGACTGAACTATGGAAAATAAACTAGTCATATTTAGAATAGCATTACGGTACTATCTGTATCAGTGTTTTATTTGGACCATTAGCTCTATGATACTAACCGCTCGGCATTTACAAATCACCAACCATCAGCAACCAACAACCAACCACACAGCACAGCCGAGCCACAGACAGCTGGCTAACCCTTAGCTTAGCTTCAGTTACAGTTAGCATGTTAGCTCCTGCCTCCATCGCTCTCGGCTCATACAAAGAAATCATTAGCTCCGCCTTCGCTTTGTACGTTACATAATTTATTGTTGGCTGAAATCAACATGTTAGCATCATTGATCATGTTAGCTGATGAACTAATTTAAAGATATAAATAACACGTTTGTGATAACATTAGCAAGCATCAAGCTACCATTAACCAGTCGACAAAGTAACCTGCAAATGATGAAGACAGATCAGCCCAGAGGATGAATGAGCTAACGTTATCCACACAAAACAGGATTTTAATGTGTTAGCTAGCCAGCTAATGTTAGCCCGATAAAAACCACAAGATGACAAGGACTCCATTTTTAAGCTAATGTTAGCTCTTGTTGCTCACTGTTAAAGCACTCGCAGCATAAACATCATGACAAGAAATAAACTGCTGCTAACTGTAGCTGCTGTTAGCTAATGTTAGCTCAGTTTGTTAGCTGCTGTTAGCTAATGGTAGCTCAGTTTGTTAGCCAGGCTGGAGCTCAGAGCACCAGGGGAGTGTTAGTGTTGGTATCACAGGCGTTTTGGACCACCGGGAAGAAGAAGAAGGAGAAGAAGAAGAAGAAGAAGAAGAGGTTTTCAGGCCCAGCAGTCAGCAGCTTCTATGGACATAATGGCAGAGGAGAAGAGAGTGAAGAGGACGCTGACGGAGGAAGCTAAGAAGAGAAAAGGAGAGAGTGAGCGAGCAAGAAGCCGCCGGACAAGAGTAAATCTGGGACTGACTTTTAGTGGTTGGTGAGAGCTTGGTGAAATAAAAGGCTGAAAGACAGACGCCGAGCTGGGCTGACTGCTGTTGGACTAGTCAGTAATATTAGCTGGCTGCTATGTCTTGTCTGGGATCAGGTAGTCCTGGATCTGAGATAACCTGGTCTTGGATCTGTCCACCTGGCCCAGGCGCTCACCTTGAGTTTTTGGACCCCCCGGCTCTCCTCCTCACGGCACCACACCGTCACTCCACCCTTGTTGTAGCGGCTGATCCATCCTTCCTGACTCAGGCACTGATCCTTGAACGAACAGAAGTCTGTGTCGTCCGGGATCTGGACCGGCATCTCTGCCCGTTAACGGTTCAACAGAGACCAGAAGAGACTGAAAGAAGAGGAGCTGGACTCACTGTGACATCCAGAGACAGAGTCTGCAAATGTCACTCAAACAATAAATGAGTCAGTCAGTCAGGACAGGTGAGGGATCCTGTCAGCTCCAGGTTCAGTCTGATCTGGTCTCAGGTCTGTCCGACAGCTGGAGGTCTCTGATGACCGCAGAGATGAGTCAGAACACAGAGAAGTCTCACTCTGAGTCAGAAACCAACCAGAACAAAGATGGACAATCAAATCCAACATGGCCGACAGAGAGTCACTGTCACCTGCGTCGTGTGTTACCTGTCAGTGCAGGTGTGATGACATCACTGAACACTGTGTTTCCTGTCTGTAAACATCGACAGAGTGACTCCTCTCCGCAACACACCATCTCTGCGCACAGGGAATGCTGCCTTCAAGTGTTCCTGTAAATATGAGCGTCACAGCAGGTGTGTCCTCACCTGAGACATTAAACTGTTTCTGTCTTCATGAACTCGTCTCCACGTGTCAATCATGTTTCTATTTTTCAAATGTCTCAAAGTCGACAAAGATTTTGGTGAAAGATGCCTGTTTGTTCTGGGATTTCAGGCGGCCACTGAATGCACCAGTAACTGATACCCGTTGTTCAGGTGGAGCAGTGGGTGGAGTCACTATGATGGTCAACAGATCAGGTATCAGCAGCTTTTTGTTTCCACCTGGAAGCTTCCAGAAAGTTTGGCATCAGCTGAGCCTCACTGTGATGCTTTCAAGGAACGCAGTAAAAAAACAACAGCAGCAGTTTACTCGAGTACTTCACTGTACTCAAGTACAAACATGAACATCTTCTGATGTTAGAGAATCCCAGAAACCATCAAACACTTTGATGAAAATGTCTCTCATGAGGACGCCCCAGGACAGAAGACCAAGAGAGGACAAGTTCATCACAGTTAGCAGCTTCGACATTAACAGCAGCTCAGATCAGAACCACAGAAATGATCCAACCACCAGGGGGCAGTGAAGCACAGTGACACGGTGATCAACACACATCAAGTGATTTGATCTGGATCGGATCAGATTGGACCTTGATCTGGACCTGGTCCAGAAAACATTTTCTCCATAAAATATGATCCAGTTTCACCAGATTCAGTGAAATAGTTGGTGGTGTGTGACTTTTATCTTTGAGTTTCAGACCAAAGACTGAGGACTGATCTCAGGCCAGTTCAGTTCACTCATGTGTCCGTGTCCTGGAGGAAAAGGTGATCTCAGGTCAGGTTCTGAACACGTTAGAACACGAGCTGAACTCGTGGGAACAAACAACAAACCAACATTCTCAGGAACACTGCAGGGACATGCATGAACATGAACATGAACGC
>CP136866.1:30711354-30718854 GCA_033000465.1 Sciaenops ocellatus | reverse complement strand
AATGGGAAAACATTGAAGACCTAAGAAAAATATTCTGGTACAAAACGACGATATCAGGTAGATTTGAATTGTTTCAACACACACAACATCACTGTCATAGTTTCATAAGAACGGGTGGCTGCATGTGAACATTAATATGTTTGGACATGCTACGTGCTAACTTGTCTGTGTTGAAGAGAAACCACATTTTGAACACGGTTAAAGACGATTAAAGACGATTAAAGACGGTTAAAGACAGTTAAAGACGGAACATCAAATTGGCATCAAAGGAACCGCCCTAAGCTGGTTTAAGTCGTATTTTTTAGATCGATCTCAGTTTGTTCATGTCAATGATGAATCCTCCATGCATACGAAAGTTTGTCGCGGAGTTCCACAAGGTTCTGTGCTAGGACCACTTCTATTCAGTTTATATATGCTTCCTCTAGGGAACATTATTAGGAATCACTCCATTAATTTTCATTGTTATGCTGATGACACCCAATTATATTTATGGATCAAGCCTGATGAAACCAATCAGTTAACTAAACTCCAAGCGTGCCTTAAGGATATAAAAAGTTGGATGACCTACAATTTTCTGATGTTAAATTCAGACAAAACTGAAGTTCTTGTAATTGGACCCAAACACCTCAGAAACTCTCTTTCTAGAGACTTAGTTACTTTAGATGGGATCACCCTGGCCTCCAGCTCCACCGTAAAGAATCTTGGAGTTGTTTTTGATCAGGATTTGTCCTTTAATGTCACATAAAACAAATTTCGAGGACTGCTTTCTTCCACTTATGTAACATCGCCAAAATCAGACGCATCGTATCTCAAGCGGATGCAGAAAAAACAGTCCAACTAGTCCCCCCTGCTGCTGCTGTGGTCCTTCATGATGTCCACTACATATATTATTACTGTCATTATTGTTACCATATCTCAATAGTATCTGACAATACTACTGAGATATGGTATCTCTATCTGCCCCTCTCTATCTTTAACTCAACCGGTTGTGGTGGATGACCGTCTACCAATGAGCTTGGGTCTGTTTGAGGTTTCTGCCTGTTAAAAGGAGGTTTTTCCTCGCCACTGTCGCCAAGTGCTTGCTCATGGTGGAACTGTTGGTCGCTGTAAATAATATTATAAAGAGTACGGTCTAGACCTGCTCTGCATGAAAAGTGTCATGAGATAACTGAAGTTATGATATGGCGCTATATAAATAAAATTGAATTTAACTGAATTAAAGACAGTAACAGACAGTTAAAGACAGTTAATGACAGTTAATGACAGTTAAAGGCAATTAAGAACGGTTAAAGACAGTTAAAGATGATTAAAAACGGTTGAAGACGGTTAAAAACGGTTAAAGATAGTCAAAGAAGGTTAAACACAGTTAAAGACGGTTAAAGACGATTAAAGACAATTAAAGACAATTAAAGGTGATTAAAGACAGTTAAAGACAGTTAAAGACGGTTAAAGACAGTTAAAGACGGTTAAAGACAGTTAAAAACGGTTAAAGACAGTAAAGACGATTAAAGACAGTAAAAGACGATTAAAGACAGTTAAAGACAATTTTCAAGACGATTAAAAACGATTAAAGACAGTTAAGACAGTTAAAGACAGTTAAAGACGATTAAAGACAGTTAAAGACGGTTAAAAACGGTTAAAGACAGTTTAAGACGGTTAAAGACAGTTAAAGACAGTTAAAGACGGTTAAAAACGATTAAAGACAGTTAAAGACGGTTTAAGATGATTAAAGACAGTTAAAGACAGTCAAAGACGGTTAAAGACAGTTAAAGACGATTAAAGACAGTTAAAGACGGTCAAAGACAGTTAAAGAGGGTTAAAGACGGTTTAAGACGATTAAAGACAGTTAAAGACAGTTAAAGACGGTTAAAAACGATTAAAGACAGTTAAAGACAGACAATTAAAGACAGTTAAAGACGTTTAAAGACGATTAAAGACGGTTAAAGACGATTAAAGACAGTTAAAGACGGTTAAAAACAATTAAAGACAGTTAAAGACGGTCAAAGACAGTCAAAGACGGTTAAAGACGGTTTAAAACGATTAAAGACGGTTAAAAATGATTAAAGACAGTTAAAGACGGTCAAAGACAGTTAAAGACAGTTAAAGACGGTTTAAAACGATTAAAGACGGTTAAAAATGATTAAAGACAGTTAAAGACGGTCAAAGACAGTTAAAGACGGTTAAAGGCGATTAAAAACGGTTAAAGACAGTTAAAGACGGTCAAAGACAGTTAAAGACGGTTAAAGGCGATTAAAAACGGTTAAAGACAGTTAAAGACAATTAAAGACAGTTAAAGGCGGTTAAAGACGATTAAAGACAGTTAAAAACGGTTAAAGACAGTTAAAGACGGTTAAAGACGGTTAAAAACGATTAAAGACGGTTAAAAATGATTAAAGACAGTTAAAGACAATTAAAGACAGTTAAAGACGTTTAAAGACGATTAAAGACGGTTAAAGACGGTTAAAAACGATTAAAGACAGTTAAAGACGGTCAAAGACAGTCAAAGACGGTTAAAGATGGTTAAAGACGGTTTAAAACGATTAAAGACGTTTAAAAATGATTAAAGACAGTTAAAGACGGTCAAAGACAGTTAAAGACGGTTAAAGGCGATTAAAAACGATTAAAGACAGTTAAAGACTATTAAAGACAGTTAAAGACGGTTAAAAACGGTTAAAAACGGTTAAAAACAATTAAAGACAGTTAAAGACGATTAAAGACAGTTAAAGACAGTTAAAGACAGTTAAAAACAATTAAAGACAGTTAAAGACGATTAAAGACAGTTAAAGACGATTAAAGGCGATTAAAAACGGTTAAAGACAGTTAAAGACGGTCAAAGACAGTTAAAAACGGTTAAAGGCGATTAAAAACGGTTAAAGACAGTTAAAGACGATTAAAGACAGTTAAAGGCGGTTAAAGACAGTTAAAGATGATTAAAGACGGTTAAAGGCCATTACAAACAGTTAAAGACGGTTAAAGATGGTCAAAGACAGTTAAAAACGGTTAAAGGCGATTAAAAACGGTTAAAGACAGTTAAAGACGGTTAAAAACGATCAAAGACAGTTAAAGACGGTCAAAGACAGTTAAAGACGGTTAAAAACGATTAAAGACAGATAAAGACGGTTAAAGATGGTCAAAGACAGTTAAAAACGGTTAAAGGCGATTAAAAACGGTTAAAGACAGTTAAAGACGGTTAAAAACGATCAAAGACAGTTAAAGATGGTCAAAGATGGTTAAGACGGTTGATGTTGGTAGATGTTCATCAGTTGCTGTTTTTGCAGAATACGTTAAAGAACACTGGAAGGACGACGACTTTTATGGATTTCAGTTTCTGAACGGAGGAAACCCCAACGTGATCGCTCGCTGCTCAGAGCTTCCTCCAAACTTTCCCGTCACAGACGAGATGGTGAAACCATTCCTGGAAAAAGGAAGTTCTCTGCAGCAGGAAATGGAGGTATGGAGGAGCTCAGTTTAGAGTTTAGAGTCTAGTTAAAGTTTTGATTTGGATGTGTGACACCTCTTGATGTCGGTTCCAAACAGAAAGGTAATGTTTTCCTCTACGACCAGAAGAAGATGGATGGAATAGCAGCTCGTGTCTATGACGGTGAACGTCTTCATGTGACGGCTGGACTCTGTTTGTTCTACCTGAACTCAGAAAACAAACTGATGCCAGTCGCAGTTCAGGTAACGTGAAGTCACAGCTGTCGTCACGTCATCGTTAATTAACATCGATAACGAGTGTCTGTGACTTTCCAGCTTCATCAACAACCATCGGAGGAGAACCCCATCTTCCTGCCCAGTGACCCGGAGACGGACTGGCTGCTCGCCAAGATGTTCATTAAAAATGCAGACGCCATTGATCATGGAGCGGTCCATCACTTCATGAACACACACTTCCTGACAGAAGTCTTCTGTGTTGCTGCTCTGCGCTGCTTCCCTGAGATCCATCCCATCTACAAGGTATCAGAGATCACATGACCTGACCCCTCATTGGTCCTATCTTCAGGTGTTTCTACATAAGAGACTCAAGAGGAGACAGGAAGTGAGGAATCTCAAGTTCAGAGACAACTTTTGTTCATAAAGTTAATTTAAAAAACGCACCCCATGTACAAGGCTCAGACTTTGGTGCAGTGGCCCAGAGTTTGAATCTGACCTGTGGCCCTCTGCTACATGTCATCCCACCTCTCTCTGCCTTCCTGTCACTCCTCAGCTTCAAGTTTCAGAAAGTCCAACAAATGGGGTGTTGGTTAGCTCAGTTGGTAGAGCATCTGCCCCATGTACGGAGCCTTGCCGCAGCAGCCCAGGGTTCAAATCCGACCTGCAGCCCTTTGCTGCATGTCATTCCCCATCTCTCTCCCCACATTCCTGTCACTCTGTCTCCATCAAATAAAGCTTAAAAAAAGTCCAACAAATAATCCTTAAAAAGATGAATATTAATCAGATGAAATAAACAGACGTTAGGATGGTTGATGTGTCATCTCTTTTCTTGTCACCAGGCGTTATGTTTATGATCATATGAGGAGGCAAAATAAAGACAAAGTCATTGTAGTGACTGTCCAAACTTCAAACTCAGTCACTTCATAGGTGATGTGGTGTTCCTAAATCACACTTTCAGATGTTCTTCCTTTGGGTGAGGGTTAGTGAATAGTTGAATGAATACTGTTACTTACATTTCTACTCTTGTCTGGTTGTGCCGTAAGAATAGTCTACAAACCTAGAACTAACCCAGCATGATCTAGTTAAACATTTGGTGTCCATCTGTAATTAGTAACACAAATAACAAAACTCCCCCCAGTGGTTAACTCTAAATTTACCCCCAGTGGATCCTACATTAATGTTATTGAATTTCCTGTTTTTATCATCTGTTATTGACCCCGCTCATCTCTACATGAATCTGCTGTCTGCAGGTCTGGAGGTCAGAGAGTGTCTGCACAGATCGCTGATGGATTAATGCACATGTTGGTTGAATGTTTAGAGAACATTAAGTGCAAACACAACCAAAGACCAGAATCAGTTTATTGATCAGAGGTGAGGGGCAGGTGACAGACCTTCAGACCTTCAGACCTGACATGTGACGTTTATGTAACCTTTAAGAACCTTGTAAAGATCACTACTTTTAAAAAATTGAATTTTCTGCAGACTCTGAACGTTTGAACGTTTCTGCACAAACTGTTACAAAATGTTGAACTTTTGTGTGTGCAGCTGCTGTTTCCACACTTCAGGGACACTCTGCACACAAACATCGTCGGCCGTCAGACTGTTTTAGGACCTCATGGACCTCTAAGCATCGTGAGTCCTTCAACATGTTCAGACATTCTGCAGCAAAAGTTCAAGAGACGTGACCGATGATGAATGTTTGTTATTGACAAGCAGAGTTCACTCGGATATGACGGGCTGACAGAGCTCATGAAAAGGTCTCTGTCTGAACTGACCTACAGCGCCCTCTGTCTGCCGGAGAACATCACTGCACGGGGACTGCAGTCTATCCCCAACTTCTACTACAGAGATGATGGTCTGAAGCTGTGGACCATCATCAACAGGTAATGTGACATCCAATCAAATGCTTTCTCTCTTCTGACGCCGCCAGAGCGGAGTGCTTCCTGTTTGATCCAGTCAGTGAGTGACTGTGAGCGCTGCTACAGTCATCTATGTCTGGGCCTCACTGATTACTGTACAGAACCACAGCTTCTGAACTTTATTCAAACTGGATCAGATTTTATTCACAATATATTTGCTACTTTTCCCTCTGAAAAGAGCTTTAGCCTAACCACATGCTAAAGTAGCTAGTAGTAACAGAACCGGGCTCAGCAGCCAGACCGGACCGGGTTGGAGCACAGCCTCTGAGACCAACAGGGAGTAACATTACACTACCGAGGTGATTTAAAACCACCTCGGTAGGCTGCTGTATTCCCTGTTAGACTGGACACCGCTGGGTTCAGAGGTTCTGTTCGGTCACTAGAAGGTAGACGCTGATGCTAGCTCATTGCATTAGCTGCAATATGTAGTAGTGGGAGTGTAACAAACTGTTCTGCAGCTTCGTGAAGGCGGTCGTGGAGTATTATTACGGGTCAGACTGCGACGTCCTTAAAGACAGCGAGCTGCAGGACTGGATAAGTGAGATCTTCACACACGGCTTCTTAGGAAACAAAGACTCTGGTACGTTTTGTTGGATTGAACTCAGAGTGCATTGACATTTACATTTACATCATGTTCTCTTCGTGTGGTTCTATGAGGTCCTGATCCAGAGTCGGTGTGGTGGTGTTGGTGGTGGTGCATTTAGGGTTTCCAGCAGGTTTTAACACTGTGGAGGAATTGATCAAGTTCATCACCATGGTGATCTTCACAGCGACAGCTCAACATGCTGCTGTCAACAATGGACAAGTGAGCCAACAGAAACTTGTTGAACTTTAAACAAACTGGAGAGTTGATCAAACAGGGAGCGAGCGGCCCGTCAGAACCAGCACTGGCCCATTCTGTGATCAACTGTGCACCATGACCGGGTTCTGCTCGAGTCAGTACTTGGTCATAGTGGGCATGGTTGGGTCATCAAAGTCAAAGTCAGTTTTATTGTCAATTTCTGCAATACATACACAGACATACTGACATCTAAAAATAATGGAAGTGACTCACTTAAATTGTTAGGCAGTGACCTCTGGTGGCTGTAGTGATTATGACTGGACCCAGCAGACCAGAGGGGTTTGTGTTGGTCGTCAGGTCACTGGTTTGATCCGTCTTCCTGCAGTCTGTCATGAACAGATAAGACAATAATAAAAAGTTCATCCTGATGTTTGATCAAATATTCAGTTTGTTTTTTCTCATCTTTACATCATGTTTCGACCCAAAATATGAATTACGACTGGACTTGGTTGTAGATCCATGAAGACGTTTCATCCCACAGCCTTCTTCAGGTCTGACTGACTGCTGAGGAGATCGAGGTGTTTTCAGTCCCACCAAGGCTGAACACCTCGATCTCCTCAACACTCAGTCAAACCTGAAGAAGGCTCTGTGAAGAAACGTCTTCATGGACCTACAACATTCCAGACGCCCTAGATTGAACCCTTCTTGAAGAAAGCTGACCTTGATGACCTTCACATTGAAGCTCCTCTCTTTGTTTAGTTTGATTACTACTACTGGGTGCTCAATGGCTCGCTGCTGCTGCACGGATCTCCTCCAAACACCAAAGGCCGGTCCAGCATGACGACCTTTCTGGAGACCCTCCCAAATGTGGGAGAGACGGCCATGTTCGCAGTGACAGCCTGGGTGCTGTCAGAGAAGGACCCTGACATGGTAAGACTGGTGATGATCAACACACATAAGGTAATCTGATTACATCCTGGTCTGACTTCCTGTTTGGTTCTGTCAGGTTTCGTTGGGTTCGTACCCTGAAGAGCGCTTCGATGAGCCGGCCCCCAAACAGATGATTGAGCAGTTTAAGGAAGAGCTGTCCGTTCTCAGTGAACAAATTACAACCAGAAACTCACAGCTGGAAGTCCCGTACCTGTA
>CP136866.1:30683854-30706354 GCA_033000465.1 Sciaenops ocellatus | reverse complement strand
AGAGGAGGCAGAGGAGAGAGGAGGCAGAGGAGACAGGAGGCAGAGGAGACAGGAGACAGAGGAGACAGGAGGCAGAGGAGACAGAGGGGAGGAGGCAGAGGAGAGAGGAGGCAGAGGAGACAGGAGGCAGAGGAGACAGGAGGCAGAGGAGACAGGAGACAGAGGAGACAGGAGACAGAGGAGAGAGGAGGCAGAGGAGACAGAGGGGAGGAGACAGGAGGCAGAGGAGACAGGAGACAGAGGAGACAGGAGGCAGAGGAGACAGGAGACAGAGGAGAGAGGAGGCAGAGGAGACAGGAGGCAGAGGAGACAGGAGACAGAGGAGAGAGGAGGCAGAGGAGACAGGAGGCAGAGGAGACAGGAGACAGAGGAGACAGGAGGCAGAGGAGACAGAGGGGAGGAGGCAGAGGAGAGAGGAGGCAGAGGAGACAGGAGGCAGAGGAGACAGGAGACAGAGGAGACAGAGGGGAGGAGACAGGAGACAGAGGAGACAGGAGACAGAGGAGAGAGGAGGCAGAGGAGACAGAGGGGAGGAGACAGGAGGCAGAGGAGACAGGAGACAGAGGAGACAGGAGGCAGAGGAGACAGGAGACAGAGGAGAGAGGAGGCAGAGGAGACAGGAGACAGAGGAGACAGGAGGCAGAGGAGACAGGAGACAGAGGAGACAGGAGACAGAGGAGACAGGAGGCAGAGGAGACAGAGGGGAGGAGGCAGAGGAGAGAGGAGGCAGAGGAGACAGGAGGCAGAGGAGACAGGAGGCAGAGGAGACAGGAGACAGAGGAGACAGGAGGCAGAGGAGACAGAGGGGAGGAGGCAGAGGAGAGAGGAGGCAGAGGAGAGAGGAGGCAGAGGAGACAGGAGGCAGAGGAGACAGGAGGCAGAGGAGACAGGAGACAGAGGAGACAGGAGGCAGAGGAGACAGACAAGACACAGTATGTATTTAACATGTTGTGCTGCAGCGGTGCTGCCCAGCGTTGTCGTGTCCATCAGCTGTCGTCCTCGGTGACACGTCAGCGTCCGCAATAACTCACCATGATGCCGAGCGCCTTCAGGATGTTCAGTTTACACATCGGACAGGTGCAGTGCTCGTTCAACCACGGGTCCACACACACCTTATGGAAGACGTGTCTGCAGAGAGACAGACAGGTCATCAGAGGACCTTCAGACTTTATGAGCTCTTTAATCATCTGAAAACATCCAGAGACCGGTCCACGAGGTTCTGGTCTGACTGGTTCTGGTCTGAATGGAGGTTCTGGTCTACTGGTTCTGGTCTGACTGGTTCTGGCTGCACACAATGCTGTGTGTTATTTCAGAGCCAGAACCGTGTGGAGGGTTTCAGACTCACTTGCAGGGCAGGATTCGGACCACGTCGTTCAGCTGGTACGCCTCGATACAGACGGCACAGTGGTTAAAGTCCGGGTCGGTTTCCTGAAACAGAGACATGAAGAAGAACCGGGTCAGAACCGCCAGACTGACAGAGACCTTTTATTATGTCGTTCACTGGTCAGATTCTGGTTCTGGTCCGTCTCTGCTGCTGTTATAATTCCTGTCAGCTGTTTGTCATGTTTATCTTTGGCCACCTCGTCATGTGACCTCTGACCTCTCTGATTGGTCGTACATCACAGCCTGAAGGTTGACCACATAAATAACTGGACCTCAGGGTCCTGCTGCCCTCCATGTATCAGCCTCACCTTGTCTCCTTTCTTCACCGTCCTTGTCGTCAACTTCCCGATTGCTTTCTTTGCCGCGTCGCCGAGACGACGCTGAGACAGAGAGAGGACAGAGCGTTACACCTCCACACCTGTGACAGCTCAACGTTCATGTAACGTTGATGTAACGTTGATGTAACGTTGATGAAAAATGAGACAGAGGCACACCCTTCTTAAATAGTACTCTGATTACTACAACTGTCTGTATGAGGCCTCTAGTAGCAGTACTCAGTGGTAGTACTCTGTTGTAGTAATCAGAGTACTCTGAGTACTCTGATTACTGTCCTGACGGTCTGTGGTTCTTAATGAAAATCTCCCATCAGCCCCGGCTGCTCTGTGTTTACTCAAAGAGTGACTGCAGGAGGTGAAGTGAAGGTTGATCTGCAGCAGATGGAGGGGGGAGGAGGAGAGGAGGGGAGGAAGGGAGGAGAGGAGGGGAGGAAGGGAGGAGAGGAGGGGAGGGGAAGAGGGAGGAGGGGAGGGGAGGGGAAGAGGGAGGAGAGGAGGGGAGGGGAAGAGGGAGGAGAGGAAGGGACAACAGAGTCCTGACAGGAGGTGTAGATTACACTGAGGGGGGAGGAGACCACCCTCCATTAAAGTTTCAGCAGAGATTCACCTCATTAAATATTCATGAAGAGGAGAGGAGGAGAGGAGAGGAGAGGAGGAGAGGAGGAGAGGAGGGGAGAGAATGAAGAGTGACTTAGCATGGATGTTAGCATGTTGTCTGGCTGTGGACTCAGAGTTAGCATGTTAGCCTGTATGATAGCAGTGCATTAGCTGTACATTGCATTAGCCTGTTAGCTTGCATGTTAGCAGTATGTTAGCCTGTTAGCTTTGTTAACTGTATGTTAGCCTGTTAGTTTGAATGTTAACAGTATGTTAGCCTGTTAGCTTGAATGTTTTTTTTTTTTTTTTAAGATTTTTTTTGGCCTTTTCAAGCTTTATTTGACAGAGACAGCTGAAGAGTGACAGGAATGTGGAGAGAGAGAGAGATGGGAATGACATGCGGGAAAGAGCCACAGGTTGGATTCGAACACTGGGCCGCTGCTGAGCCTTCGTACATGGGGCGGATGCTCTACCAACTGAGCTAATCGACACCCCCAGTTAGCTTGAATGTTAGCAGTATGTTAGCCTGTTAGCAGTATGTTAGCCTGTTACCTGGCTGCGGTCACGGGCGCTGGTGTAGCGGATCTTCTGGATGAAGTAGAAGATGAGCCAGGCGGATGAGATGATCATGAGGACAATGAAGGAGATGGAGACGAACACCAGCGAGCCTCGGTTGATGTTCTTTGTGGCTCCACGTTGACCCACAACCACCGACACCTGCACCGTCAGGTTCCTCTCCAGGTGAGCCAGGATCTCTTTACCGTACGCCTCCGTGATCATCACCGCAACCGTCTCACCGGTACCTGCACAGAGAACCAGAATCAGAACCAGAACCAGAACCACAGAACTACAGCTCCCATGATGCAACAGACTCCAGTTTGATAGAAACAAAGTTTAATATTTCTGCACACGCACACACACACACACACACACACACACACACACACACACAGTGTGGGGTCACAGTGACCTCATCAATTAATGACACGTTCCTGTCTATATTTAGACCTCGACATCGATCCACAGGAAGTCACTTGTCACACACACACACACACACACACCTTCGCCCTCGTCTCATCACATTCAAAGGAACACTCAAACATCCACTTGAGGCTGGCTCCAGAAGTGAGTCAGTCTCCATAAGTCCCCATGTTAAAATGTCCAACTTCACAGCAGAAATAAACATGTTTACAGCCTGGTACAAAAAACAGTTTTGGTCTCTATAGCTAATTTCCCCGTTCATGACAACTGTACTGAGGGTGAATTTTTATACAACTCACCTGTTCAGATTATATTAAGGCTTAAAGTTATGCAGGATTAAGAGCGTGGACGCTTTGATTGACAGGTGGGTGTCGTCATGGAGACCACGTCCAGGTTTTAGACAGTCTGCGGGGACGTCTCGGAGACTACGTCCAGGTTTTAGACCCTTACTCACTTTCTCAATTTTTTCAGTCTTTGTGCTAAGCTAACCTAAGCTGGCTATTTCACCCTAATTTACAGACAGGAAGTGTCGCAGACAGGAAGTGAGACGTGCAGACTGACCTTCGTGTCCCATCTTGACCGTCTTCTCGGTGGAGTTGTTGTAGATGAGCACCGCCGTGGCGTTGTGGGCGGTGGCCTTCAGGATCTTCTCTTTGAACGTGCAGTTTCCTCTCTGCAGCAGCGCCACCCAGTGGCCGGTCCGAGGAGGGACCACGAAACGAGTGGCTGGGTCGCAACCCTGCCGGTCCACCACTGAGGAGACACAGTGTTACCATGGTTACTGCACAGAGGCCTTTCCAGCATGCTTTACTCTGTCATCAAACAACCTGCAAGTCTGAACTGAGGAAGGAACCCACACAGGTATGTTAATGGTCCAGTGTGAAGTGACATATTGGTTCTGACTAAAACCCCCTCGCCTCACCCTGTCCTCCTCACATGAAGGTTCTGTTTGTCCGCTCTGAGCCCCTGTAGAAACATCAGAGCAGGTCAGGCGTCATTGGACCCAACGGTTCTGATTCATACAGTAGAATTTTATATAAAGTGTGTTTGTTTGGACATTAAAGCCCGGTTCAGCCCATTCTGTCTGGTTCTGTTCTGTTGTAATCAGCCCAGTTCTGTCCTGTTTGGTTCTGATCTATTGTGTTCAGCCCGGTTCTGTTCTGATGTGTTCAGCCCAGTTCCATTGTGTTGTGTTCAGCCCGGTTCTGTTGCGTCCTCTGCGCTCTGTCCAGCAGCTGCAGTGTCCTTGGACGTCTGACTGTAATCTGACACCTGAAGCAGAGACGCTGCGACCTGAACGCAGCCTGCAAACCTCCGCAGTGCCTCCACACTGCATCTGCTCCACCTGCCTTTACTGCACCTGCTACAACAACAACACCTGCTGCACCTATTGCATCTGCTTCACCCACAGGTAGAGGCCAGGAAACATTGAGAGATTACTGATCTGTGTTAAAGTACTTAGTTACATTCCTGCACTGCCCTCTGTTAAACTGTGTTAAAACGTGTCCTGTACCAAGCTGCTCGTGGTTCTCTGCTGTCGTGTCAGAACATGAACAGAACCAAACAGAGTCAGAACATGAACAGAACCTCGGCTGTAAACATCCCACAGAACTGGACAAACAAACTTCTGACACTGTGAGGGAAAAACTGTAGAACTGTTCTGACCATCAACCAACACTGACAGTCTACTACAGACTACAGCTACTACACTAACGTCTACTACACCACCATCTACTACACCTACTACACCATCAACCTCTACTACACCAACGTCTACTACACCACCGTCTACTACACTAACGTCTATTACACCTACTACACCATCAACCTCTACTACACCACCGTCTACTACACCACCGTCTACTACACTAACGTCTACTACACCTACTACACCATCAACCTCTACTACACCACCGTCTACTACACCAACATACACTACACCTACTACACCATCAAACTGTACTACACCACCGTCTACTACACCAACATACACTACACCTACTACACCATCAACCTGTACTACACCACCGTCTACTACACCAATGTACACTACACCTACTACACCATCAACCTCTACTACACCACCGTCTACTACACCAACATACACTACACCTACTACACCATCAAACTGTACTACACCACCGTCTACTACACCAACATACACTACACCTACTACACCATCAACCTCTACTACACCACCGTCTACTACACCAACATACACTACACCTACTACACCATCAACCTGTACTACACCACCGTCTACTACACCAACGTACACTACACCTACTACACCATCAAACTGTACTACACCACCGTCTACTACACCAACATACACTACACCTACTACACCATCAACCTGTACTACACCACCGTCTACTACACCAACGTACACTACACCTACTACACCATCAAACTGTACTACACCACCGTCTACTACACCAACATACACTACACCTACTACACCATCAACCTCTACTACACCACCGTCTACTACACCAACATACACTACACCTACTACACCATCAAACTGTACTACACCAACGTCTACTACACCTACTATACCAACATCTACTACATCATCAACATTTACTACACCGTCTACTACACCAACATCATGTAACAGTCTGACTTAGAGTTTTTCTAGTCACCAAATATTTTTGTATTTTGTGTTTCATGTGATATTAAACTGAACTTCATCATGTCGACAGCAGCAGTGCAACTTTTCATCTCAAACACAGAGACACCACAAAGAGACTCCAAAGTCTTTACAGGGAGATTATTTTTTTTTTAAAGATTTTTTTTGGCCTTTTTCAAGCTTTATTGTATAGATGCAGCTGAAGAGCAGGAATGTGGGGAGAGAGAGGGAGAGATGGGGAATGACATGCAGCAAAGAGCCACAGGTCGGATTTGAACCCTGGGCCGCTGCCGTAAGGACTGAGCCTTCGTACACGGGGCGGATGCTCTACCAACTGAGCTAAACAACACCCCACTAGGAGATAATATTAATAATCATATCACCTAACAAATGACAGTGCAGACAATGATTCACGTTTGATTTAGTTATCATGAATGAACATGAGCTGAACCTGCTGCACATTCATGAAGGAAGCAGTTTAACGGAGGACACCATGTGATGATCTGATCAGTATTTATCTGAACGAGGGGTCGATCATCTCAGAGCGTCGACGGTCCTTTGAAGAAATAAATAAATAAAAAATACTTTTAATAAAAGAAGAAAATCATGTGATGGACGACAAAGACAGATTTGATCTGAGTGTTTCATTTAAATCTCCATGAACGTCACGTTTGTGTTATTGAAGTTTGTTTTTGAGGGTGGAGTGGGCTCGTCGACCTCCAGCCTGAGGGGGCAGTAATGAGCCTGCAGGTCGAAGATGACGCCACCAGAAAACTTCCACAACAACACAAAGTTGAAATTTATTCTTTCACTAAACTCAGTAATGTTTTCTTAAATGTACGTCTGGCCGGCATGAGGGGACGGGATCACAGGTTCGATCCCCGACTATACCTCGAACCGCTCAAGTCGGCCCGTGTATGCTGTGTTAACGTGTACGAGTGGTCAGTAGACCAATAACTGAGCTGTACCTGTACCTGATGACCACATGGACAAATGACATGTACAGGTACAGGTGGAGATGAAGGTGGAGCTGTCTACATCCAATGAACGCTTTCTCTCTTCTGACGCCGCTAGAGCGGAGTGCTTCCTGTTTGATCCAGTCTATGAGTGACCTCAGGTGTGTTGTGACCTCAGGTGTGCTGTGACCTCAGGTGTGCTGTGACCTCAGGTGTGCTGTGATGTCACTACCTCCGTGATGTGGGGCCGGAGCGATGACCACGCCGCGGGTGTCAATCTTGGGTGAGTTCTGTCCGTACGTCCCCTCGTCACTGCTCATCACGTGGACGGTGTTTCCTCGTCCGTCCAGCACCGTGGCATTCACCGTGGCGCCCACGTACTCCTCAGATACCATGTTTCTGTCAGCGCGGGCCGCCGACACCGAGCGGGACACAACCAGGACCAGGACCTGGACCAGGACAGACAGGACGGGGAGCCGGGTCCACCTCAGGGACGTCATGTTGTCTTCTCAGTCCTCGTTACATCCAAACTGTTAGGAGACAAACAGAGAGACCTTCAGACCAGCACCAGTCCAACTACATCGTGTCCTCCTGTGGACAAGTCCAGCTGTCCCTGTCTGTCCTCAACGTAAAGATAAATAAAGATCTTCTTTATGATGTCTCATGTTTTTATTGTCCTCTCGTTTGTTAATGTCCACCAAAATGTCCTGAACACGTTCATGTGTCTTCTTGTCCTGCAGAGGTTGTCTTTATGTCTCCTCACCTTGTCAAGTCATATCTCATCACTTTATCTCCATGACATATTTCATTTATGTCACTGACATTATCCAGAATGTCACACATCTCTGAATATGTTCAGCTTCAGTTCATGTCCTCCACATGTCTTCTTTGTGTCTCTACACTTTGTCTCTTTGTTTTTATAAACTTGATTTCCTGTCAGTGTTTGTCCGTCTCTCTTTCTGTCCACCACAGATCTTTAACACGTCTCTAAAGATCTGATTTCATTCATCTATTAAACGTTAGATTTAGATTTATATAACGTTCTCCTGTAACCTGTCTCTTTGTCCTCCAATATTTCAGGAACTATGTGTCCTCAAACTCATGAAGTCAGCTGATGTCCTCTAACATCAGGTATACTATATGTCTCTTTGTCTTTCTGTCTTCAGTTCTTTGTGCAGTCCACCTCAGAGTCAGTTATTAATGTCTCTGCATGTCCCTGTATGTCTCTGCATGTCCTCCTATTGTCTTTAAATCATCTCTTTGTCCTAAAATAATCAGATCCTGTCCTCAATATTCTTCATTTATGTCTCCCACCTCAAGTTGTTTGTCTCTAAAGGTCTTCTTGGTGTCTCCGCACTTCCTGGACTTCAAGTCTCTGGACTTTGTTGACTCGTTGACTTCTTGCTGTCCCTGGTGTCTCTGAATGTCTCTTGTTGTCTCTGGTTGTCTCTAGTTGTCTCTCTTTGTCTGTATATGTCTATATATCTCTCTTTGTCTCTAGATGTCTCTATATGTCCCTGTTTGTCTTTGGTTGTCTCTCTTTGTCCCTGTTTGTCCCTGGTTGTCTCTGGTTGTCTCTCTTTGTCTCTGGTTGTCTCTGGTTGTCTCTGGTTGTCTCTCTTTTGTCTCTGTTTGTCTCTGGTTGTCTCTCTTTGTCCCTGTTTGTCTCTGTCTGTCTCTGGTTGTCTCTGGTTGTCCCTGTTTGTCCCTGGTTGTCTCTCCTTGTCCCTGTTGTCTCTGGTTGTCTCTCGTTGTCTCTGGTTGTCTCTCTTTGTCCCCGTTTGTCCCTGGTTGTCTCTGGTTGTCTATCTTTGTCTCTGGTTGTCTCTGGTTGTCCCTGTTTGTCCCTGGTTGTCTCTCTTTGTCCCTGTTTGTCTCTGGTTGTCTCTCGTTGTCTCTGGTTGTCTCTCTTTGTCCCTGTTTGTCTTTGTTTGTCTCTCGTTGTCTCTGGTTGTCTCTCTTTGTCTCTGGTTGTCCTCTGCAGTCCTTGTGTCTGTCCCAGCATGTGTTTCCTGTCTCCTGTGGGTCAGTGCTGCCCTGGGTTCAGGCTGTCAGGTCTGACTGCTGTCTGTCAGAACATGGAGCATCATCACAGGCCAACATCTGGACCTTCACGGCTCGGTGTGTCCGGTCCGGATCGTGCTCGGTTGGACCCGTTACAATGAGAGGTAAACACGGTATGGAGGCTCGGCGGTGCTCGGCACCATGACTCAGTGTTTGAACCGTTTATAGCGGCGCTGGCAGCGGCTTCATTCCGCTTTGTCTCACCGTCTGCAGGCGGACAGACAGGCAGGTTCCCGGTCTACCGACCGCCACCCGCCTCCTCTCTCCTCCCGCTGATCTCCCGGTGAAGGTCCGGCGGAGCTCGGTGTGTTCACGGCCGTCGTGTGTTGCTGTTGTTTGGTGTTTTATTCCGTTTGATTCCCGGTGCTCGGTGCGCGGTGCGGAGACTCGAGCCCCGTCTCTCCGTCTCAGCTTGGGGCGCACTGCGCATGCGCAGAGCCACGGCACGGGGAGGCGGCAGACAGGGCGCGTGTGCGACACCTTCATGTTTAGATACCTGAGATCTGATGAGATGTCGCGAGACCTGCAGAGAGACAGACCACCCGTCTCACTGTCCACCTGTCTGTCTGTCTGTCTGTTAACCTGTCTGTCTGTCTGTCTGTCTCTTAACCTGTCTGTCTGTCAGTGAACAGAAGAACTTCCCCCAGCAGTCCAGTCCTGTAGCAGCATAACTCAGGGATGGTTCAGGACTCACTGAGAGAGCGGGTCTGCCTCCAGAACCAGAACTGGGAGCTGTACCACAGGAGAGGAGCTTGACAGCTGAAGGCTGAGACTTAAGACTAAAGGAACCATAATGAACCAGGAGGACCCATAATGAATCATAATTAACCATAATGAACCATAAAGAACCACAATGAACCATAATGAACTATAATAAACCAGGAGGAACCATAATGAACCACGAGGAACCATAATGAACCATAAAGAACCATAATGAACCATAATGAACCATAAAGAACCATAATGAACCAGGAGGAACCATAATGAACCATAATGAACCAGGAGGAACCATAAAGAACCATAAAGAACCATAATGAACCAGGAGGAACCATAATGAACCATAATGAACCATAATGAACCATAATGAACCAAGAGGACCCATAAAGAACCATAATGAACCATAAAGAACCATAATGAACCATAATGAACCATAATGAACCAGGAGGACCCATAATGAACCATAATTAACCATAATGAACCATAATTAACCATAATGAACCATAATGAACCAGGAGGAACCGTAATGAACCATAAAGAACCATAATGAACCATAAAAAACCATAATGAACCAGGAGGAACCATAATGAACCATAAAGAACCATAATGAACTATAATAAACCAGGAGGAACCATAATGAACCATAATGAACGATAAAGAACCATAATGAACCACGAGGAACCATAATGAACCATAAAGAACCATAATGAACCATAATGAACCATAAAGAACCATAATGAACCAGGAGGAACCATAATGAACCATGATGAACCATAAAGAACCATAATGAACTATAATAAACCAGGAGGAACCATAATGAACCATAGAAAAACCATAATGAACCAGGAGGAACCATAATGAACCATAAAAAAACCATAATGAACCAGGAGGAACCATAATGAACCATAAAGAACCATAAAGAACCATAATGAACCAGGAGGAACCGTAATGAACCATAAAAAAACCATAATGAACCAGGAGGAACCATAATGAAACCGTAATGAACCATAAAGAACCATAATGAACCATAAAACACCATAATGAACCAGGAGGAACCATAATGAACTATAATAAACCAGGAGGAACCATAATGAACCATAATGAACCATAAAGAACCATAATGAACCAGGAGGAACCATAATGAACCATAAAGAACCATAATGAACCATAAAGAACCATAATGAACTATAATAAACCAGGAGGAACCATAATGAACCATAATGAACCATAAAGAACCAGGAGGAACCATAATGAACCATAAAGAACCATAATGAACCATAAAGAACCATAATGAACCATAAAGAACCATAAAGAACCAGGAGGAACCATAATGAACCATAATGAACCATAAAGAACCATAATGAACTATAATAAACCAGGAGGAACCATAATGAACCATAAAGAACCATAATGAACCATAATGAACCAGGAGGAACCATAATGAACCAGGAGGAACCATAAAGAACCATAAAAAACCATAATGAACCATAAAGAACCATAATGAACCAGGAGAAACCATAAAGAACCATAATGAACCAGGAGGAACCATAATGAACCATAAAGAACCATAATGAACTATAATAAACCAGGAGGAACCATAATGAACCATAATGAACCATAAAGAACCATAATGAACCAGGAGGAACCATAATGAACCAGGAGGAACCATAGTGAACCATAAAGAACCATAATGAACTATAATAAACCAGGAGGAACCATAATGAACCATAAAGAACCATAATGAACCATAATGAACCATAATGAACCAGGAGGAACCATAAAGAACCATAATGAACCAGGAGGAACCATAATGAACCATAAAGAACCATAATGAACTATAATAAACCAGGAGGAACCATAATGAACCATAATGAACAATAAAGAACCATAATGAACCAGGAGGAACCATAATGAACCAGGAGGAACCATAGTGAACCATAAAGAACCATAATGAACTATAATAAACCAGGAGGAACCATAATGAACCATAAAGAACCATAATGAACCATAATGAACCATAATGAACCAGGAGGAACCATAATGAACCATAAAGAACCATAATGAACTATAATAAACCAGGAGGAACCATAATGAACCATAAAGAACCATAATGAACTATAATAAACCAGGAGGAACCATAATGAACCAGGAGGAACCATAATGAACCAGGAGGAACCATAGTGAACCATAATGAACCATAAAGAACCATAATGAACCATAAAGAACCATAATGAACTATAATAAACCAGGAGGAACCATAATGAACCATAATGAACCATAAAGAACCATAATGAACCAGGAGGAACCATAATGAACCATAAAGAACCATAATGAACTATAATAAACCAGGAGGAACCATAATGAACCATAAAGAACCATAAAGAACCATAATGAACCATAATGAACCAGGAGGAACCATAAAGAACCAGGAGAAACTATAAAGAACCATAATGAACCAGGAGGAACCATAATGAACCATAAAGAACCATAATGAACCATAATGAACCATAAAGAACCATAATGAACCATAATGAACTATAATGAACCAGGAGGAACCATAGTGAACCATAATGAACCATAAAGAACCATAATGAACTATAATAAACCAGGAGGAACCATAATGAACCATAATGAACCAGGAGGAACCATAGTGAACCATAATGAACCATAAAGAACCATAATGAACTATAATAAACCATAAAGAACCATAATGAACCAGGAGGAACCATAATGAACCAGGAGGAACCATAGTGAACCATAAAGAACCATAAAGAACCATAATGAACCAGGAGGAACCATAATGAACCAGGAGGAACCATAGTGAACCATAAAGAACCATAATGAACCATAAAGAACCATAAAGAACCATAATGAACTATAATAAACCAGGAGGAACCATAATGAACCATAATGAACCAGGAGGAACCATAAAGAACCATAATGAACCAGGAGAAACCATAAAGAACCATAATGAACCAGGAGGAACCATAATGAACAATAATGGACCAGGAGGAACCATAATGAACAATAATGAACCAGGAGGAACCATAATGAACCACAATGAACCATAAAGAACCATAATGAACCATAATGAACCACAATGAACCAATAATGAACCAGGAGGAACCATAATGAACCACAATGAACCATAAAGAACCATAATGAACCATAATGAACCACAATGAACCATAAAGAACCATAATGAACCATAATGAACCACAATGAACCATAAAGAACCATAATGAACCAGGAGGAACACTCCAGTCTGAGAGGGCAGTGTTATGTGGGGTAGTCGTGGGGTAACAGGGAACTATGAACTCTTTAAGATCAGATGGTGCCTGACCGGATATCTGCAGTACAGGTACAAATACAGAGTATTTGTACCTGTACTGCAGATATCATGATTACAGTGAAGTAGTTTAAAGTATCAAACTGTGACTGCTGTTCTGAGCTGTTCATCAACTTCTTCTTGTTTTCTGTGTAAAATCTGTCAGATAAATGTTGAACTTTAAATGACTTTAATACAACTGAAGATGATGATGATGATGGTGATGATGGTGATGGTGATGATGGTGATGGTGATGGTGATGATGATGATGATGGTGATGATGGTGATGGTGATGATGATGATGGTGATGATGATGATGATGGTGATGATGATGATGGTGATGATGATGATGATGATGATGATGATGATGGTGATGATGATGGTGATGATGGTGATGATGATGATGATGGTGGTGATGATGATGATGATAATGGTGATGATTGTGATGATGGTGATGATGATGATGATGGTGATGGTGGTGATGGTGATGATGATGATGGGGATGGTGATGATGATGATGGTGGTGATGATGATGATGATGATGGTGATGGTGATGATGGTGGTGATGGTGATGATGATGATGATGATGATGGTGATGGTGATGATGGTGGTGATGATGATGATGGTGGTGATGATGGTGATGATGATGATGATGGTGATGATGATGGTGGTGATGATGATGATGATGATGATGATGATGGTGATGATGATGATGATGGCTGGTTAGGGCTGACAACTGGTGTCTGTAACTGCATCTCAAACAGTCACACAAGGGTGGAGTTAGTTTATTAAATAATTTAATAATCTCAGATGTCACGAGTGTGAACACTGTTTAAAATTAACAGATTTATTTTATGATTGTGAAATTAAACGTGTATAGAAATTAAACTTGTGTAAATCAATTGAACTAAATTAACCATGCACTATAAGGCTGTAGAAAATGAATGACTCAGCAGTGAACAGTGTAACCTGTATATTGAACCTTTCAGCTCGTCATTTTAAACAGTTTCATGTTTTTATTTTAACACATCCCTGTCTGTTCCCATTGTCATGGCAACAGCAGCAGTTAAAACGGTCTGTGGTACATGTAACTGTCTACATGCTGACTGAACAATAACAGGAAAGCTGCTTATCAGCTGTTGGACAGATGAATGAGACAGACAGGAAGAAAGCAACGGAAAACAAACTGACAACTGACTGAAACACACTCTGTCCCTCTGTGGACATTCAGTCTCTCTGTGGACATTCTGTGTCTCTCTGTGGTGGTGTTGTGTCTCTTTGTGTCTCTCTGTGGTGGTGTTGTGTCTCTTTGTGTCTCTCTGTGGTGGTGTTGTCTCTTTGTGTCTCTCTGTGGTGGTGTTGTGTCTCTTTGTGTCTCTCTGTGGTGGTGTTGTGTCTCTTTGTGTCTCTCTGTGTCTCTCTGTGGTGGTGTTGTGTCTCTTTGTGTCTCTCTGTGGTGGTGTTGTCTCTTTGTGTCTCTTTGTGTCTCTATGTGGTGGTGTTGTGTCTCTCTTTGGTGGTGTTGTGTCTCTTTGTGGTGGAGTTGTGTCTCTCTTTGGTGGTGTTGTGTCTCTTTGTGTCTCTCTGTGGTGGTGTTGTGTCTCTGTGTGTCTCTTTGTGTCTCTCTGTGGTGGTGTTGTGTCTCTTGTGTCTCTCTGTGGTGTTGTTGTGTCTCTGTGGTGGTGTTGTGTCTCTTTGTGTCTCTTTGTGTCTCTCTGTGGTGGTGTTGTGTCTCTTGTGTCTCTCTGTGGTGTTGTTGTGTCTCTGTGGTGGTGTTGTGTCTCTTTGTGTCTCTTTGTGTCTCTCTGTGGTGGTGTTGTGTCTCTGTGGTGGTGTTGTGTCTCTTTGTGTCTCTCTGTGGTGTTGTTGTGTCTCTGTGGTGGTGTTGTGTCTCTTTGTGTCTCTCTGTGGTGGTGTTGTGTCTCTTGTGTCTCTCTGTGGTGTTGTTGTGTCTCTGTGGTGGTGTTGTCTCTTTGTGTCTCTCTGTGGTGGTGTTGTGTCTCTTGTGTCTCTCTGTGTTGTTGTTGTGTCTCTTTGTGTCTCTCTGTGGTGATGTTGTGTCTCTTTGTGTCTCTCTGTGGTGTTGTTGTGTCTCTGTGGTGGTGTTGTGTCTCTTTGTGTCTCTCTGTGGTGGTGTTGTGTCTCTTTGTGTCTCTCTGTGGTGGTGTTGTGTCTCTGTGTGTCTCTCTGTGGTGTTGTTGTGTCTCTGTGGTGGTGTTGTGTCTCTTGTGTCTCTCTGTGGTGTTGTTGTGTCTCTGTGGTGGTGTTGTGTCTCTTTGTGTCTCTTTGTGGTGGTGTTGTGTCTCTTTGTGTCTCTCTGTGGTGATGTTGTGTCTCTTTGTGTCTCTCTGTGGTGTTGTTGTGTCTCTGTGGTGGTGTTGTGTCTCTTTGTGTCTCTCTGTGGTGGTGTTGTGTCTCTTTGTGTCTCTCTGTGGTGGTGTTGTGTCTCTGTGTGTCTCTCTGTGGTGTTGTTGTGTCTCTGTGGTGGTGTTGTGTCTCTTGTGTCTCTCTGTGGTGTTGTTGTGCCTCTGTGGTGGTGTTGTGTCTCTTTGTGTCTCTCTGTGGTGATGTTGTGTCTCTTTGTGTCTCTCTGTGGTGTTGTTGTGTCTCTGTGGTGGTGTTGTGTCTCTTTGTGTCTCTCTGTGGTGGTGTTGTGTCTCTTTGTGTCTCTCTGTGGTGGTGTTGTGTCTCTGTGTGTCTCTCTGTGGTGTTGTTGTGTCTCTGTGGTGGTGTTGTGTCTCTTTGTGTCTCTCTGTGGTGGTGTTGTGTCTCTGTGTGTCTCTCTGTGGTGTTGTTGTGTCTCTGTGGTGGTGTTGTGTCTCTTTGTGTCTCTCTGTGGTGGTGTTGTGTCTCTTGTGTCTCTCTGTGGTGTTGTTGTGTCTCTTTGTGTCTCTCTGTGGTGGTGTTGTGTCTCTTGTGTCTCTCTGTGGTGGTGTTGTGTCTCTGTGGTGGTGTTGTGTCTCTTTGTGTCTCTCTGTGGTGTTGTTGTGTCTCTGTGGTGGTGTTGTGTCTCTTTGTGTCTCTCTGTGGTGGTGTTGTGTCTCTTTGTGTCTCTCTGTGGTGGTGTTGTGTCTCTTGTGTCTCTCTGTGGTGTTGTTGTGTCTCTGTGGTGGTGTTGTGTCTCTTTGTGTCTCTCTGTGGTGTTGTGTCTCTTGTGTCTCTCTGTGTTGTTGTTGTGTCTCTGTGGTGGTGTTGTGTCTCTTTGTGTCTCTCTGTGGTGGTGTTGTGTCTCTTGTGTCTCTCTGTGTTGTTGTTGTCTCTCTGTGGTGGTGTTGTGTCTCTTTGTGTCTTTCTGTGGTGGTGTTGTGTCTCTTTAAGTCTCCATGTCTCTGAGGGGAGGTGGGGGCCTCGTCTCTGCCCCGGGCATTAGTCTCTGTCTCCGTCCATGTCTGCACATGTGCAGGAATCAAAGTGAGACCTTCTTTGACCAGTTACTGCTGCTGAGTTGCTGATTGGACAGTCACTGTTCAGGGGCGGGGCTCACACTTTCCATTACCACTTGAATCACAGAGGAACAAACACACACACACACACACACACATTCTACACTTGTGAGGACCTGATGCATTCCTGAACAGCGAACTGTGATCAAATGCAGACGTGGAACCTGAACTGAACATGAACCCGGGTTTAAACCTGAACCCTCAAACATGACGAGACAACAGGTCCTTACACTGGTCCTCATAAAGATAGACATACACGAGTCACACACACAGACACACACACACACACACACACATCTGGTTCCCATCATTGGGGGAGGCGAGTCAACACCGGCAGCTGAGACTCGCTGCTGAGATCATATAACAGCCAGACTGAGTCTACTGACAGTACTACAGCTACTGCAGCTGTACTGCAAGAGTACTGCGAGTGTACTGCGAGTGTACTGCAGAAGAGGAAGAGGAAGAGAGCTGCTTCTGTCGACAGAAACTACACTCTGAGAGAGACGAGAACAAGAGGTTTAAGAGCTGGTGGAAGGAGAACAAGTGAAGGTGATGATGATGAAGACGATGAAGATGTTTTTTGGGACTCTGGTCTTCGTTTGTCTGCTGTCGTCTGTCTGCAGCGTCTCTCCATCTTCTCGTCCTGCAGACGAATGCTCCGGCATGTCTCTCCGTAAGTCTGCTTCTTCTTCTTGTTCCTCTGAACATGTGCAGGTTGAGACAGGCTGCATTCTCACCAGGACATATTGTCTTCGGCAGTTTTCTTAGAGACACACCTCAAAATGAAATGTTACATCTGTCTTCGTTCATCTATTTATGTGAGGACCAAGAGGACTTTAAGGTCCCTAACACAGTAAAGACATTCAAACAAAGTAAAGACATTCAAACAAAGTAAAGACATTTTAACAAAGTAAAGACATTTAAACAAAGTAAAGACATTTTAACAAAGTAAAGACATTTAAACAAAGTAAAGATATTTAAACAAAGTAAAGACATTCAAACAAAGTAAAGACATTTTAACAAAGTGAAGACATTTAAACAAAGACATTCAAACAAAGTAAAGACATTTTAACAAAGTAATTTAAACAAAGTAAAGACATTTTAACAAAGTAAAGACATTTTAACAAAGTAAAGACATTCAAACAAAGTAAAGACATTTTAACAAAGTAATTTAAACAAAGTAAAGACATTTTAACAAAGACATTCAAACAAAGTAAATATATTTTATCAAAGTAAAGATATTTAAACAAAGTAAAGACATTTTAACAAAGTAAAGACATTCAAACAAAGTAAAGATATTTAAACAAAGTGAAGACATTTAAACAAAGTAAAGACATTCAAACAAAGTAAAGACATTCAAACAAAGTAAAGATATTTTAACAAAGTAAATACATTTAAACAAAGTAAAGACATTTTAACAAAGTAAAGACATTTTAACAAAGTGAAGACATTTAAACAAAGTAAAGACATTTTAACAAAGTGAAGACATTCAAACAAAGTAAAGATATCTAAACAAAGTGAAGACATTCAAACAAAGTAAAGACATTCAAACAAAGTAAAGACATTCTAACAAAGTAAAGATATTTTAACAAAGTAAAGATATCTAAACAAAGTAAAGATATCTAAACAAAGTGAAGACATTCAAACAAAGTAAAGACATTCAAACAAAGTGAAGACATTCAAACAAAGTAAAGATATCTAAACAAAGTGAAGACATTCAAACAAAGTAAAGATATTTTAACAAAGTAAAGATATTTAAACAAAGTAAAGATATCTAAACAAAGTGAAGACATTCAAACAAAGTAAAGACATTCAAACAAAGTAAAGATATTTAAACAAAGTGAAGACATTCAAACAAAGTAAAGACATTCAAACAAAGTAAAGACATTCAAACAAAGTAAAGATATCTAAACAAAGTGAAGACATTTAAACAAAGTAAAGACATTCAAACAAAGTAAAGATATCTAAACAAAGTGAAGACATTCAAACAAAGTAAAGACATTCAAACAAAGTAAAGATATTTAAACAAAATAAAGACATTCAAACAAAGTAAAGACATTCTAACAAAGTGAAGACATTTAGACATGAGGACATTTTATTGAAGTGAGTCACATGTATAAGTAGAAATGTGTGTGTGTTTATGTGTGTCAGTTCCTGTTTAACATCACTTCCTGTTTACTGATCAGTAAACTGCAGGTTTGTTTAAACAAAGGAAACTCCCACAGTCAGCTGATTAAAGAGAAAACAGTCTGATGACTCCTGAAGTCTACAGTCATCTGATCAGACCCAGACCGGACCTCAGTCCCAGTCTATCCATGCTTCAGCACCAGAATATGAAGTGTTCTGGTCTGTGAAGGTCTACAGACTCATGTGTGTTCTGGTCTGTGCAGGTCTGCGGGCGTTCAAGCTGAAGACCAGCTGTAACTTCACGACTCTGAAGAAGAAGCAGCTGAAAGAGATCCAGGCTCCTACCACCAACCTGTACCTGCCGGTCCTGTACCTGGTGGCCTTCATCGTGGGTCTGCCCTCCAACCTGCTTGCTTTGTGGGTCCTGGTTTTCAGGACCAAACCGCTGCCATCCACCACGCTGCTCATCAACCTCACAGCCGCGGACTGCCTGCTGCTGCTGGCGCTGCCATTCCGGATCACGTACCACTTCAGAGGGAACAACTGGGAGCTGGGCGAGCCTTTCTGTCGCATTGTCATGGCGATGTTTTATGGGAACATGTACGGGTCCGTGCTGTGTCTGGCGCTGGTGGCTCTGGACCGGTACATCGCTTTGGTTCATCCGTTCAGCGCCAAGACCCTGCGCAGCCGGCGGATCTCTCTGTACATGACGGCTGGGGTGTGGACTGTGGTTCTGATCGCCATGATGCCGCTGCTGGTGTCGCAGCAGACCTACTTCCTGGACGAGCTGCAGATCACCACCTGCCATGACGCTCTGCCCGAGGAGGAGCAGGAAAACTACTTCCTGCCATACTTCGCCACCTTGTTCACCTTCTGCTTCCTGCTGCCGCTTGCCGTCGTGCTGTTCTGTCACGGCGCTGTGCTGCGCACCCTGCTAGCCGAAGGGAAGCGCTACAGTCACGCGGTCTGGGTGACAGTGCTGGTCCTGGTGGTCTTCATCGTGTGTCTGCTACCCAGCAACATCCTCCTCCTCCTCACCTACACCGACAGCTCGCTGGACGGCGACGGTGAGGACTTGTACGTCCCCTACATGGTTAGCTTAGCAGTTAGCACCTTCAACAGCTGCATCGACCCGTTCATCTTCTACTTTGTGTCGGTGGAGTTCAGGGACAAGGCCCGCGGCGTCCTCGGCTGTCTCAGCAACTCAGAGGACACACCATCGTCTCTGAGCAACAACGTGTCATACTGTTCATCAACAACAGCCCAGAGGTCAAAGGTCACCATGCTGACCAAGTCCAGTCGGTGTGAGATGTCTGTGACAGTGTGAGGACATCTGAGACGAAGCGAGGACGTCTGAGACGGCGTGAGGACGTCTGAGACGCAGTGAGGACGTCTGAGACGCAGTGAGGATGTCTGAGACGCCGTGAGGACGACTGAGGCGGTGTGAAGACGTCTGAGACGGCTGAGACGGCATAAAGAGACGTCTGAGGCGACTTGAGGACGTCTGAGGCAGCGTGAGGACTTCCTGTTAAACTGAAGGTGTTGATGAAGGAAGAACTGATCACACTTGATTATTATTTTTACTCGTTCATAATAAATATGTAAACACAAACCTCAGACAGGAAGTCATTCAAATATTCAGTGTGTATTCAAATATAATAATATTTATTATATCCAGTACGTTACTTTAGTTAGTTAGTTTATCCTCTGGAGGTTCTGGAGCCGGTCGTTGGGTTTGGATCCAGAACTTTGATGCTGTGAGGCGACAGTGTGAAGCAGGAAGTGGAGGATCAGTAAGAAAACAGACAGCGCCCTCTGCAGCTCAACTTAGGAACAACAACCACATGATCTGACCACATGACAACATGTCTGCTCTGACAGACAGGAAGTGACCTCATGAACTGTTCCATGAACTGTTGATAATCACTGCCCTCCAGTGGTCACTTTGAGACACGACAACATTCCACGTTATGATGTCACATGATGAAGAATAAATGATTCATATGATTTCATTTGTCTGATCGTTTGTCCAGATTCAAAATAACTTTATTAATTAGAGGAGTGGGTCGTCCAATAACCCAAATGTTGGCAGTTTGATCCTGCTCTCACTGCTCCAGGATTGGAAGGTGAACTGACAGCTGGTGGGGTGTCAGTCCACTTCCCCTTGCCACGGCTGAGGCGCCCTTGAGCAAGGCACTGTACCCCCCTCCAACATCCACTCCCGCTGCATGTGGCTGCCCACCACTCCAGTGTGTATATACACTACGTGTGTGGTCCTGTGCATGTGTGTTCCAACAGGTGCTAGCTGGACGGGTTAAAATGGGTTCATGTGTGCAGAGAAACATAACATGATTAATAAAGTTCAAGCTTAATCACTGGATCGTTAGCGAGCTCAGATCAGAGCTGTGCAGCTTCTTCCTCTGTGAGCTCAGGTCCCTGAAGGGACGGCACGGTTCTGATCCAGTTCAGGTTAAACTTCTGTGACTTTTATTTTGTAGTGTTTTAAAGTGTGACAGGATGTGATGCTCAGAGTGAACAGCAGGTGGCAGCAGCAGCTTTATATCAAAGAGCTTCACACATTCAAACACTGCACGATGAGACCAACTGAGACTGAGACTGAGACTCAGACTCAGACTGAGACAGACCGAGACTGAGACAGACCGAGACTCAGACTGAGACTGAGACAGACCGAGACTGAGACAGACCGAGACTCAGACTGAGACTGAGACAGACTGAGACTGAGACAGAGACAGACTGAGACTGACTGAGACAGAGACTGAGACAGACTGAGACTGAGACAGACCGAGACTGAGACTGAGACAGAGACAGAGACAGACTGAGACTGAGACTGAGACTGAGACTGAGACAGACTGAGACAGACTGAGACTGAGACTGAGACAGACTGAGACTGAGACAGAGACAGACTGAGACAGAGACAGACTGAGACAGAGACAGACTGAGACTGACTGAGACTGAGACAGACTGAGACAGACTAAAACTCAGACTCAGACTCAGACTGAGACAGACTGAGACTGAGACTCAGACTGAGACAGACTCAGACTGAGACAGAGACTGAGACAGAGACAGACTAAGACTGAGACTCAGACTGAGACCTGATGAGACAAATTAAATTAAACGTACTTAAGAGTCTGACAGTGGTCACATTCAGTCTCTGAGACTTTGATTTCAAAATAAAGTGCTGATCTCACCACATCAGTTGAACTTCAGTTGTAAAAACATCAGGATACTCTGACATCACAACCACCTCGTGCAGTGATTGGTCGGCTGTGTCCATATTTAAACGTCTCACCTGAACTCAACAAGTTTCAACAGTGATCTCTAACATTAGCTGACAATAATAATAAATAATAATAAATACTGTGTCATACTTCATTCAATAACAACAACAACAACAATAATGATAATAATAATATACTGAATCTGTCCAATCAAATCTCAGTTTCACTGTAAAAACATTTCATGTAAACATTAAATCATTAACATCAGTTCAGCTTCCCTCTTTTATTAATATATTAATTAATTCATATACTAATTATATTCACATATATATTGTTTTTCATGTCTGACTTTTATTTCAAACAAAACAGAATTAAATTCAAATCGGAGCAGATTTTATTTATATTTAAAGAATGAAATACGAAATATATAAAAATGTGTTTTTCACCATCAAACTGCTGATTTTATTTTGACAGTCTGTGTCGCATCCTGCTGTTTTCACACCTGTCAGGTGAACAATGATCACAAACACATTCATGATCATTGTTGTGTATGCTGCATTTACAAACACACGGTGTGTCGCTGATCGTCTGCAAAGAAACGACGAGCCCGGCTCGTCTGAAAAACCTGTTTTGTCCTCTGAGCCTCTGCAGCTCAGTGAAGCAGAGCAAAAAGAATTAAACGGGTCGGAGCCGGC
>CP136866.1:30646354-30676354 GCA_033000465.1 Sciaenops ocellatus | reverse complement strand
GCGAATAATAATCAGATGTGATAATGAGATGAAAGTCTGTTCTGTTAAATGTCACTTTATGTTACATGAGTTCTATTAAACTGTGAAATATAAAGAAGGTTTTCCACGTCGTCGTTGCTAGCTGTTTGTTCATGATGTGAATTGCTGAGTCTGTATGAAATATTATAAAGAGAACAGGAAGTCAATCGGTTTAAAAGTCAAATAAAAAAAGTTAAATTTGAAAAACAACAAAATGCTGCAACTGTTGATCTGTTCTTGTACTGGTATCGGTACTGCTGCTTAAAGTTCTGTGTTTTGTTATGGACCCTGGCAGCACTTAGCAGGGCCTCCTGCAGTCCTCAGACCACACTTTAAATAACAGATGGTTCAGACTGTTGTCTTCATCAGACATTTCAAACATTTCATGAAAGATGTGAGAAAAGTTGATTTAATTGTAAAAGTATCTCATAAAAACAACATAAAAAGTAAAAACTCAAATTAATTTAATGATTTAAATAAATTCTAAGAGAGAGAAACATTTTAAAGATCCAACTGAAACATGTTTTATAGACATTTAAATATGACTCACATTGGTGAAATATGATCTTAAAATAACAACCTGTTTAAAAAAAGTAAAGTTTGCCAAAGATAATATGTTTAGACACACGTGATAATAATAGGTATCACAAGGTTCTGTGTTTGGTCCTTTAAAATATACACAAACTGTTATTATTACAGACTTATAATAACATTTTTATGCAGATGATATATTTTACATGCACATGAGAAGAGCTAAAGTCCAGACTACAAAACAGATAATTAAATTAAGATCTGTCTTATAAATAATTATTCAAACATGAAATAAATACAAATAAAAATGTGTTTTTTATATCAGAAAAAAAAAAAATTCTTTCTTGAGGATCCTGACATGAGCTGAACCTTTAAACCAGCTTATCTCAAAGTGAAGATCCAGTATGCGGATCCAGACCAACAGGTAGATCTGGAACTTGTTGAGCTGGTGTCGTGGCCTTTCAGTGTCGTGATCCTCATGAACACACAGAGGATCAGCTGAATAGTAAAAACCACAATCCAGCACTAAAGCTGCAGTTCGGTCACACGACTACATCAGATCTGATCCCCAGAGAGCGAGCGAGGCCCACAAAGAATAGAGGTGAAGAGAGAGAGGGGGGGGGGGGGCGTCTATAGACTGAGGATTAGGGCCATGTTGGGGTGAGACTGGAGGGGTGAGGGCGGGGCGGGGTGGGGGATCTGGTTTTAAATTTAAAATGAGAAAGAAATTAGATGTCTGGGAAACACTGGAACAAAACCTGAAAGACAAAGTAGAAATACACCAAAAAAGAAGCTCTCTATGAATACGAGTATGAGTACGAGTACACATCAGAAGTTTACTACAGTTTCACTGAAATGTACTCAAAGTAAAAAGTACTCGTGATGAGAAAGAGTCAAGCTTTGTTTTGTATTTCTAAGAAAGAAAAGGAGAGAGAGAGTCAGTGAGTAAATCCTCTAAGACCCTTAGTGGTCCAGACCACGGGGTCCAGACCCCCCAAGAGGTCCAAACATAAATCTGAGGTCACATGACGATTAAAGGGATAAACACACCAAACAAACCTGAAACTAAAAATCAATCAACAAATATTAAAAATCACTTATCAAGTGACCCCATGTGGGACCCTCAGCCAGAGAACCGCTGTTAGACAGATACACTAGATTTTTAATTTTGATCATTTCAATTTTGATTTTTGTAAAATTATATTTTAAATTTCATGAAAAAAGTTGTTCAGTGTCAACAAAGTCTGTGAACGCAGCTGAACGCAAACAGCTGATTCACATGACAGAGAAGCAGAAGTTAAGATGTGGAGGGGTTCACCACTATGTGAGCAACAATTTAAGAATAATGTTTGTCAGCGTAAAATGACAAAGAATCTGTGGATTTCATCGTCTACACTTCATAATATCATTCAAAGATTCAGCCAATCAGAAGAAAGCTCTGTAACAAGGGACAAGGCTGAAAACCAATCATGTGTGTCGGTGATGTTCAGGCCCTGCAGACAGCAGAGCATCAAACACAGACAGGATTCTGTCGTGGACATCACTGCATGGGCTGAGGAACACTTCAACAACCATCAACACACTTCATCTCTGACTCCATGATGACAGCTCAAACTCCACCACGACTCCACCACGACTCCACCACGACTCCACCACAACTCCACCATGACTCCACCACAACTCCACCATGACTCCACCACGACTCCACCACAACTCCACCATGACTCCACCACGACTCCACCACAACTCCACCACAACTCCACCATGACTCCACCATGACTCCAAAACAACTCCACCATGAAAAGAGGAAATCAGATAGAAACCAGATCCAGAAACGCCACCACTACCTTTTGTGGGCCAAAGTTCATTTAAGATGGACTGAGCTCAGTTAAGGTGGACTGCGGGGAAGTCAAAAACTGTCCTGTGGTCGGACAAGTCCACATTTGAAATTCTGTTTGGACGCCGCGTCCCCCAAGGCTTTAGAGGAGAGTTCATGAGTTCATGTTATTTTACAAAAACAGTCAAATGTTTCTGTTTCACATACAGTATGTTTCTATTTTACACAGTGGGTGACTCTTTAAAAACAGGATGGTATAACATGAAGTATATGTGCTTGTTTGGGGGAGTTTGGTGAAGGTTTTAGGGGAGCCTTTGTGGGAGTTTGGTGAAGGTTTTAGGGGAGCCTTTGTGGGAGTTTGGTGAAGGTTTTAGGGGAGCCTTTGGGGGACAGCGGTCCCCCCCCCCCCCACGGCGGCGGCCTGGCTCTGAAGCTCCGCCTTTTGTTTGCCATTTGTTTACCTTGCTCGGCCGAGGTGCAGAGGAGAGGGACAATGAGCTGGTAGATCAACAGCTCGGTCTGAATGAGGCGGCGCTCCTTTATCCGCTGCCCCCTGAACGCAGCACCTCAGAGGGCCGGTGATTAAGAGCCCAACAGGCCACCTCAGGCTCAAAGGCACAAAGGAAGCCGCTCCACTTATCCAATAAAAAAAAGTATGGGACACAATGAGAGCGGGCGGCGTCCTGCTGACATCACACTTCAGTGATCAGTGGAAGGACGGAGGATAAAGAGGGGGCACTCCAACCAACAGACCCTCACCCATTCAGACCACGGGGGGGGGGCGCTTGTTAACTCCTCACTGAGGACACTGAGACACTTCAACTGTTTTTAAAACCAACTGATACAGAAAGAGAAGAAGAAGAACCAAGCGCCAACCTCCGTGGCTGAGAAATGAAGTGCCAAAAAGTGTAATTACTCGAGGGGCAGCTTGAGGCTGTGTTATGGCTGTGGCTAACACACCTCGGGTATAATATGTCTTTATAGTGTATGCAAATCTAGGTGTGCGGTTCCCTGCCTTGATTGGCCCCAACTGAAGAAGCATGGCCTCCTCCGTCACCACTTCCTGGAGACCTGCAGGACCACAACTGGAGCGGCACCCGGTCCAAATCTCCAATCTGAAGATCTACGTTATTTAAACTGTAACTGCCCGACAGTCGAGGCAGTTTGTGTTTTTGTATTTGTAACTCTGTACTGTTGCCTGGGGACTGTCACAGGTTTATTTTACACATTACAGATGGCTATTTTAAACACACAGGCTTCATTCAGGAGACTCCCTTTAAGAAATATGACATTTGAACAAATCATTATGTATCCATAAAAACACATGACTCTAGAAACATGAGATAAAGGACATCATATGTCGACAGTCTGACTGTCAGTTCAGCATCAATGTAATCATTCTGAATATCTGCAGCCTCTGACTGAATCACAGCTGTGCTCTTATTCAGAATAACAGCGCGACCTCGAGTGTGATAATACTTTAAAATATATAACGTCACTGAGACAAGCAGATTTCTGCATCCTGGACAATGATGATGATGGTGATGATGATGATGATGATGATGATGAGATCAGTTGGAGGTGAAGTCAGGTGAAGTCCAGGACAGGGTGAAGACCTGAAGGCGTGTCCTGGACTTGTTGTCCTGGTGTACTCCTGAGTTGGGGGGGTATTTGGGACTCGAGCGTCTCTACCAGCTGCATGGCAAAATAAAAGCCCCTCCCCTTCCTGCTCTGTGGTACAAAGGATGAAAGAGCGAGTCCTGCTGGGTGGCACCGGCTCCAGGTGACCACAGCAACCTGACCAGCTCACTGAGCTGCTTCCTAATGTGTAAAACCATCTCCCGTCGTTGTATAGAGCTCATTTAAAGCAGGTTCCCAGAGAGCCGGGGGGCGGGGGGCTGGGTCGGGGTCTTTCTCTTTTTTTTTAACCCGACCACATAATCTCAGCCTTGGAGCGTCCACACAATGGAGCTGGTTTGAAGGTGGCACCGCAGAGGCCGGGCTCTAACTAGCAGGTCTAATAATAATACGGCGGGCTCGAGTTACATATCTGGGCTGAATGGGGGTCACAGGAGTCCTTTTTATTTCTACAGGACCAATTAGAGACACGAGACGGAGGACAGACCTACAAATAAAAAACAACAAGCACGTTCAACATCCTGTAAATGTTTGAATTTAGATGATGTTCAATTATTTATTTTGTAATAAACTCTTCAGGACAACATTTAATGTGACACTGATCTCTAGAAACAGATTCTGTATGTGACTCCAGAATCTGGACCAGATTTTGGTCTCCGTTTGTCTTTTCATCACGACTAAGCAGCTTTGAGTCCAAACATCAGATATCAACTGACCTGTTGTCTGTTAGCCTAAATCATCAGCTGAGTTGGATCTCACAATAACAAACCAAAACACACACCTAAGAAAGTCTGGTACCAGAACACAAACACCAGGTCACAGCATGATCACTGACGTCTGTGAATCTGTGTCTTTAGTCTTTAGTTGAAACGATTCATCTTCCTTCAGTCCAAAAAGTTTCAGAGGTTTCAAAGCTTCTCCTGAACTCAGTCGTGTCCTCCCCAAGCTCAGACCTCGAGTCTTATTTGTCCAGTTGTCCTTGATTAGGACGAGACAGACGAATGTTTGATTCCAGCTGTGATGAGTCTGAGGCATTACTCATGTTGATGGAGGAGAGGAAACCACAACTTTACAGGAAGGGGGCGACAGAGTTCAGCTCAGGGCTACTGGGACACCATCAACACCATCAACGCCTTCAGCATCATCAACACCTTCAACATCATCAACACCTTCAACATCATCAACACCATTAACATCATCAACACCTTCAACATCTTCAACACCACTAACACCTTCAACACCATCAACACCTTCAACACCTTCAACACCATTAACACCTTCAACATCATCAACACCATCAACACCTTCAACATCTTCAACACCATTAACACCTTCAACACTATCAACAACATCAACACCTTCAACATCTTCAACACCATTAACACCTTCAACACTATCAACAACATCAACACCTTCAACATCTTCAACACCATTAACACCTTCAACACTATCAACAACATCAACACCTTCAACATCTTCAACACCATTAACACCTTCAACACTATCAACACCATCAACACCTTCAACACTATCAACACCATCAACACCTTCAACACCTTCAACATCTTCAACACCTTCAGCACCTTCAACACCATCAACACCTTCAACACCTTCGACACCTTCAACATCTTCAACACCATTAACACCTTCAACACTATCAACACCATCAACACCTTCAACACCTTAAACATCTTCAACACCTTCAACACCTTCAACACCATCAACACCTTCAACACCTTCGACACCTTCAACATCATCAACACCTTCAACATCATCAACACCTTCGACACCATCGACACCATCGACACCTTCAACATCATCAACACCTTCAACATCATCAACACCTTCGACACCATCGACACCATCGACACCTTGAACATCATCAACACCTTCAACATCATCAACACCTTCAACATCATCAACACCTTCGACACCATCGACACCATCGACAACATCAACACCATCAACACCTTCAACACCATCAATATCATCAACACCTTCAACACCATCAACACCTTCAACATCATCAACACCATCAACACCTTCAATACCTTCAGCATCATCAACACCATCAACGCCATCAAAGCCTTCAAGATCATCAACACCATTAACACCTTCAACACTATCAACACCATCAACACCTTCGACACCTTCAACATCTTCAACACCATTAACACCTTCAACACTATCAACACCATCAACACCTTCAACACCTTAAACATCTTCAACACCTTCAACACCTTCAACACCATCAACACCTTCAACACCTTTGACACCTTCAACATCATCAACACCTTCAACATCATCAACACCTTCGACACCATCGACACCTTGAACATCATCAACACCTTCAACATCATCAACACCTTCAACATCATCAACACCTTCAACATCATCAACACCATCAACACCTTCAATACCTTCAGCATCATCAACACCATCAACGCCATCAAAGCCTTCAACATCATCAACGCCTTCAACACCTTCAACACCATCAACACCTTCAACATCTTCAACACCATTAACACCTTCAACACTATCAACACCATCAACACCTTCAACACCTTAAACATCTTCAACACCTTCAACACCTTCAACACCATCAACACCTTCAACACCTTCGACACCTTCAACATCATCAACACCTTCAGCATCATCAACACCTTCGACACCATCGACACCATCGACACCTTGAACATCATCAACACCTTCAACATCATCAACACCTTCAACATCATCAACACCTTCGACACCATCGACAACATCAACACCATCAACACCTTCAACACCATCAATATCATCAACACCTTCAACACCATCAACACCTTCAACATCATCAACACCATCAACACCTTCAATACCTTCAGCATCATCAACACCATCAACGCCATCAAAGCCTTCAACATCATCAACGCCTTTAACACCTTCAACACCATCAACACCTTCAACATCATCAACATCATCAACACCTTCAACACCTTCAACATCATCAACACCATCAACACCTTCAATACTATCAACACCATCAACACCTTCAACACCATCAACATCTTCAACACCGTCAACACCATCAACACCTTCAACACCATCAACACCATCAACACCTTCAACATCATCAACACTTTCAACATCATCAACACCTTCAATACCTTCAACACCACCAACACCTTCAACACCATCAACACCATCAACACCTTCAACACCATCAACACCTTCAACATCATCAACACCTTCAACATCTTCAACACCATCAACACCTTCAACACCATCAACACCTTCAACATCATCAACACCTTCAATACCTTCAACACCACCAACACCTTCAACACCATCAACACCATCAACACCTTCAACACCATCAACACCTTCAACACCATCAACACCTTCAACATCATCAACACCTTCAATACCTTCAACACCACCAACACCTTCAACACCATCAACATCATCAACACCTTCAACATCATCAACACCATCAACACCTTCAATACCTTCAACACCATCAACACCTTCAACACCATCAACATCTTCAACACCATCAACACCATCAACAACTTCAACACCATCAACACCATCAACACCTTCAACATCATCAACATCAACACCTTCAACGCCACCTTTTGGGGATGTTTTCTACCCAATCAATGCCAGAGCAGCCTATTACTCATCATTAACAGAGGGAAATAAGAACAACCCCACGTTTCTCTTCAGCACTGTAGCCAGGCTAACACAGCTCTATTGAGCCATCTATTCCTTTAGGTATAAGTAGTAATGACTTCATGAGCTTCTTTAATGATAAAATTATAACTATTAGAGACAAAATTCATCACCTCTTGCCCTCAGCAGGCACTGATCTGCATTCTTACACAGCAAGTTTGGAAACAGCTGTAAAATCTGATATATATTTAGACTGTTTTTCTCCCATCGACCTTCATCAAATTACTTCAGTAATTTCTTCATCTAAGCCGTCAACCTGTCTCTTAGACCCCATCCTAACCAGGCTGCTCAAGGACGTTTTACCTCTAGTTAACCCTTCTTTATTGGATATGATTAATCTGTCTCTATTATCAGGATATGTACCACAGTCTTTTAAAGTAGCTGTAATTAAACCTCTTCTTAAAAAGCCCACTCTAGATCCAGAGGTTTTAGCCAATTACAGACCGATATCAAACCTTCCCTTTCTCTCTAAGATACTTGAGAAAGCTGTAGCCAATCAGCTGTGTGACTTTCTCCATGAGAACAGTTTGAGGATTTTCAGTCAGGATTTAGAGTGCATCATAGCACAAAGACCGCACTAGTCAAAGTTACAAATGACCTCCTAATGGCATCAGACAAAGGACTCATCTCTGTACTCGTCCTGTTAGATCTTAGTGCCGCATTTGACACCTGTTATGGACTTTTCTATCCTTAGGTTACTCGAGGTCACGTGTGGGCCTCGAGGTCCTCAGCAGTATTAGTTGTTTGGCTTTGATTGGGAACAGGAGGTGCCAGTCTATCTCAACACTGTGGTGTCCAGGGTCGAAGAGACCTATTGCTGCCTTCATAGACATAATAGATAGCTGGCTGTTGACGTTCCAATCTGCGTAAACAGACATCTGTGTGTCCAGACTAGAATATGTTGACAATAACACCTCCATGGGTAAAGACATTCTTTTTGGCTAATTCTGGGCGTATAGTATTTGCAGTGTTATCTTGAGGTTTAAAGTCTATCCACCAGGATGAGTTGGGCAGAATGTGAGACCGACTCAGACACTTCTGATGTACTTTGAGAGTGTCTCTAATTCTCCTTGGCCAAGCATCAATAAATATTACAGCATAAGACATCAGAGGCTCCTGAACACTTTCTTCCCTCCTGACCTCACCATTGACCTTTGACTTCAGCAATTTCTCCACAACAACACCATTGACCATCAAATTCTTTTACAGAGACTGGAACATCAAATTGGCATCAAAGGAACTGCCCTAAGCTGGTTTAAATCGTATTTTTTTTAGATCGATCTCAGTTTGTTCATGTCAATGATGAATCCTCCATGCATACCAAAGTTTGTCATGGAGTTCCACAAGGTTCTGTGCTAGGACCACGTCTATTCAGTTTATATATGCTTCCTCTAGGGAACATTATTAGGAATCACTCTATTAATTTTCATTGTTATGCTGATGACACCCAATTATATTTATCAATCAAGCCTGATGAAACCAATCAGTTAACTAAACTCCAAGCATGCCTTAAGGATATAAAAAGTTGGATGACCTCCAATTTTATGATGCTAAATTCAGACAAAACTGAAGTTCTTGTAATTGGACCCAAGAACCTCAGAAATTCTCTTTCTAGAGACTTAGTTACTTTAGACGAGATCACCCTGGCCTCCAGCTCCACCGTAAAGAATCTTGGAGTTGTTTTTGATCAGGATTTGTCCTTTAATGTCACATAAAACAAATTTTGAGGACTGCTTTCTTCCACTTACGTAACATCACCAAAATCAGACGCATCGTATCTCAAGCGGATGCAGAAAAACTAGTCCATGCATTTGTTACTTCTAGGCTGGACTATTGTAACTCTTTGTTATCAGGCTGCTCCAGTAAGTCTCTTAGGGCTTTGCAGCTAATTCAGAATGCTGCTGCACGTGTTCTGACAGGAACCAAGATCAGAGATCACATCTCTCCCATTTTGGCTTCTTTGCATTGGCTACCTGTTAAATCTAGAATAGAGTTTAAAATTCTTCTCCTTACATACAAAGCTCTTCATGGTCAGGCACCATCATATCTAAAAGAGCTCATAGTACCTTACTACCCCTCTAGAACGCTGCGCTCTCAGAATGCTGGGTTCCTTGTGGTTCCTATAGTTTCCAAAAGTAGACTGGGAGCCAGAGCTTTCAGCTACCAAGCTCCTCTTCTGTGGAACAAACTACCATTTTGGGTTCGGGAGGCAGACACGGTCAACACTTTTAAGAGTAGACTTAAGACTTTCCTTTTTGATAGAGCTTATAGTTAGGGTTGGCTCAGGTCATCCCTTAGTTATGCTGCTATAGGACTAGACTGCCGGGGGACCTGCTCTGTATGGAAAGTGTCATAAGATAACTGAAGTTATGATATGGTTCTATATAAATAAAATTGAATTGAAAAAAATTAAATCATCAGCCCAGGATAAAGATTTGAAGAGGCATGTTACTATCGAAGTAGCATATGTAGTAGTGATATTTCCTGTCAGGTCTACAGACAGATGTTGAAGACAAACATATCATGGGTTGGTCCACATTGTCACTTTAATGTTGTATGAGCATGTTTTGGTCCCTAGTGGTCTGAAAGCTCATCAGGTCTACTCTGCACTTCTCAGCTTATCTTCAGCACAGCTCTTCTCTTTGTGGGTATATTACAGCATCAGAGCCCATGAGCTGACCTGATGTTCAAGACAATCTGCAACCTCAGTCTGGAAGTGTATTTTTGATCTGTACGACCCCACGACCCCAACACTACTCAGCAATCTGTCCATCATAAAATCTATAAATCACAGAGAGTTAAAGGTGAGCAGATCAGACTGAAGACACTGTCTGTCCTCCCCTCCATCTCCCCTCAGTCTCCCCTCCGTCTCCCCTCCATCTCCCCCTCTCTTCCTCACTTTTCTGGTCTTAGTTGAACTAATGTGATAAAGTTGGAGACACAGACTTGATGGACAAAGACACAGAGATGTAGCCGGGGGGCTGAGAGGGGCTGAAGGGGGGCTTGGGGTCTCAGTCGAGGCAACAAGTACCTTTTGGGGGTTTTTGGGAACCTAATGGGATTTTCCAAGGAGCTTTGCCAGATCTCCTGCCTGCCCATTCAGGGTCGGTCTTTTGGCTGCCAGGCGGCACACTTAGGCGCCCTGTTGGCCTCACGTCGTCCCCCCCAGGACCCACCCATCACTCCTCTATGTTCATGGGACAAATCCACCGTCACTCAGACCCCCCTCAGTCTGCTGAAGGCAGCAGATAAACCTGATCCTGATCGTGTCCAGGTTCTGATACCGGACACTGGACTTCAGCAGAGGCTCAGATCTCAGGCCAGGTTCAGGTTCTGAGTCTGGACCATGTCCCTTTACAAGCTGAGCTCAGGGAGTGAGTCCACTGAGGAGGCCTGAGAAGGTGTGGAGATCCAGGAATTGGAGGACCTTGTTTGGGATGCCTTCGTTAGTCTGGACCTTACTGAGCTGAAACTTCCAGCTTCAAAGAACCTGGACCAGCAAGAACCAGTAAGATCTTGGTTCTGCTTCGTTTTCACGTTGACTAATGTGGTTACTTCCTGCTCTGTCCTGAAGACATCTGAAAGTTCTGAGCAGCTGGTTCTGAGCAGCCTTCCCCGCAGGAGACTGGACTGAACTGAACCAGGACTGAAGGACTCAAGTGGATCTGGATCCTCTGACATGATGGACAGTGAATAAATCTGATCTCAGTTCAGCTCTGCCTCAGAGTAACAGGATCTCCTGAACAGGAGCTGGAGGTCAGAGAAGTGTGACCGCTGCCAGTTGCTGAGTTGACCTCTGACCTCTGGAGGGAGGAGGAAGAGGAGGGGGAGGAGGAGGGAGAGGAGGAGGAGGAGGAGAGGAGGCTCCTTTGTTGGAGAACCACATACAGTTCAGACCATCAGGAGGAACATCGTGACATCAACAGATGAACGTTTCATAGAAATAAAAACATCTGTTCAGTCTCTGTTCTCTGATTGGTCAACACAATCTGACATTTGTGGGCGTGACACAGGAAACTGCATGGAAACCCACCAAAATAAAATCATAGATATCAACGTAACATAAACTTTCTACAACACAAAGATCACAGTTTTAATTTAAATCATCTGATGACAGGTAACTCACCCTCAGGTGTGTCACTCTGTGATGCCTTCAGGTACCTGAACTCTGACCTCTGACCTCCAGCATGACCCACACAGGAGGAAGTGACATGACCGGCAGCTCCCTGAGGAGGACAGAGGGTGGAGGACAGGGTGGAGGACAGGGTGGAGGACAGGAGGTGGAGGACAGGGTGGAGGACAGAGGGTGGAGGACAGGGTGGAGGACAGAGGGTGGAGGACAGGGGATGGAGGACAGGGTGGAGGACAGGAGGTGGAGGACAGGGTGGAGGACAGAGTGGAGGACAGGGGGTGGAGGACAGGGTGGAGGACAGGAGGTGGAGGACAGGAGGTGGAGGACAGGGTGGAGGACAGAGGGTGGAGGACAGGGGATGGAGGACAGGGTGGAGGACAGGAGGTGGAGGACAGGGTGGAGGACAGAGTGGAGGACAGGGGGTGGAGGACAGGGTGGAGGACAGGAGGTGGAGGACAGAGTGGAGGACAGGGGGTGGAGGACAGGGTGGAGGACAGGAGGTGGAGGACAGAGGGTCCTGTCAGAAGGTTGAGGTGGATTTTTTCTGCGATGCGTTTGATGTCCACAGGCGACCTCTGTGTTTTTCAGCGTCTCGTACACTGTTTCTATTCTCTAACTCCCCCCCTCTGTTCTCCCCCGCTCACCTCCTCACCCCGACCTCCCGGCTGCTGCCTTTTATCACAGAGAAGAAGAAGAATGGAGTCAGTGTAGGAGCCGCACAGACTGGGTCAGAAGTTCTGGTTCTGACATGAAGAGTCCGGCTGGGTCTACACTCTCTTTATTAATTGATTTATTTGGTGACATTTTATTTTGCAGGTCTGTCGCTTCCTGTCACATGGTGCTGATTAAAGTAATAAATGTTTGACCACACACACACACACACACACACACACACACACACACACACAGGTGTGATTGATGCTGCAGGTATCAGCAGGTGCTGCAGACTTTTATCTCTGTGTAAATAAAATCAGCTGACCTCAGAGCAGCGACAGGAAGTAATGGATGTGTTTCCTGCCTCACCTGCCTCGAACACACCTGTGTATGTGTGAACATTAATGTGATCAGTATGGAGGTCAGCTGACATGGTGTGTGTGTGTGTGTGTGTGTGTGTGAGGCCTCACCATCCTCTCCTTTTAATATCCAACCAGTTGATCAACCAATAAGACCGCAGCAGATTGACTCAGAGCTCAGAGAAGAAGTTTGAATCAAAGTTTGTCGCCATGAGAAGACCTGAAACGCATTGAAAACATAAACATACGCATTGAAAACATAAACATACGCATTGAAAACATAAACATACATTGAAAATATAAACATACGCATTGAAAACATAAACATACGCATTGAAAACATAAACATACGCATTGAAAACATAAACATACATTGAAAACATAAACATACGCATTGAAAACATAAACATACGCATTGAAAACATAAACATACATTGAAAACAAACATACGCATTGAAAACATAAACATACATTGAAAACATAAACATACATTGAAAACATAAACATACGCATTGAAAACATAAACATACATTGAAAACATAAACATACATTGAAAACATAAACATATGCATTGAAAACATAAACATACGCATTGAAAAACATACGCATTGAAAACATAAACATACATTGAAAACATAAATATACGCATTAAAACATAAACATACACATTGAAAACAAACATATGTATTGAAAACATAAACAAAATGTTCACATCCTCCACCTTTTAGAGCTGCTTGTATTTGCATGTGACATGAAGAACACTGACTGTTTTTTTTTTTGTTTATTACTATTTATGAATTTAAGTTTTATATTTTCTATACACATAATAAAAATCTATATATTTCATTTTGTTTTTTTGTTTGTTTGTTCTCAGTAAATTAATAAAAACATCCTGCTGTGTGTATCTGAACATTTTCAGTGTGCGTGTGCTCATTGTCGCTCTCTCTCTCGTCACAAACAAAAACATTTCTTCACATTCAGAGTTGCTGAACTGATGTTAATGCTTCAGTGCACACACACACACACACACACACACACACGCACACAGACACACACACACACACACAGACACACACGCACACACACACACACACACGCACACACACACACACACACACACTCTCACACACACACACACACACACACACACACACTCTCTCACACACACACACACACACACACACACTCCTGCTCGTGTTAGTTTTAAAAGGGGGAAAAGAAAACAGCGTAACGCCGTGAAAAAGCCATTAAAAGAATATTTTCTCTGCTCTCCTTTTGTGCCACGTCTTCTCCATTTCTCCTCCACCTCTCCTCTCCTCCACCTCCTCCACCTCTACTCCTCCACCTCTCCTTCACTCCTCCTGCAGCACCAAACCACACAAACAAATGCAAATGGCTCTGAAAAGTTTCCACAGAGGGAGCAGGACCCCCGTTTGAGAGAGGAGCTGAATGGGCTCTAAAGGAGAGCCTAATTAATCTAAGTACAGCTCCAATAGGCCCACTTGGAATTTTTTTCACCCCTTTATCTGAATGGGAGGGCAGAGGAGGAGGGAGGAGGAGGAGGGGGAGGGGGAGGTTAGAGGGACAAAATAAAGAAAAAGAGAAAGAAAGAAAAGAGAGAGGGGATCAGGCCTCCACCTTTTCTATCCGGGGACCCGCCTCATTCAGCCCCTCCATGTTTAACAGCACCCACCCCACCCCACCCCCACATCCACCCATCACCCCCCCTGCTGGAATCAATCACTCTGATTTTACTTCGTCTGCAGCTCCTCAACATTTTCTCATTTTACTGAAAAACATTTTTCCTCCTTTAAGAATCGGGTGGTGTCGGGTGTGGTGGGGGTGCAGTCAGAGTGTGTCGGCGCTGCAGTTGTAGCTGGTGTTGTCAGGTGCAGGGGTGGCTGCTGCAGAACAATGGCAGCAGAAGGCTGCAGATGAATGCTCGGGGTAAATCAGTAATGGAGCTAAAGGGCATACGCCTGTGGGGAGCTTTAAGAGGGGCTTCATTCATCCGGGCCCAAAGAGATTTGAATTGCCCCCTTCACAATCACTTGAAAGGATGAGCTCAGGGTGTTCCGAAACAAAGTGGAAATCACTCTGCCTTTCAGCGCTTCTAATAAGCTTTTAACTATTTTACATTATGGCGCTCCCCTCATCCTCGCCCTCCTCGCCACCATTGTGGCCCGTCGTCCGAGCCCAAGCCGACTTAAATGTCTGATTTATACTTTTCTTCATGGTGATTTGAGTTTTTTTCTTGAGGAGCTAAAAGAGAAATCCAGCTGAAAGCTTTATTATTATACGGGTCAGAAAATAGATGGAGCTCATTATTCAGGCGGCGGCGGCCAGGACGAGATGACGAGAGCAACAAGAACGTCGAGCGTAAAGAGAGTGATGATGCCGAGCGACGTCTGAGCAGGAACAGGAAGTGTAAGAAAACTTTTATTTTTAATAAAAATTAATTTCCTTTTCTTTTCCTGACGTTTAGAAACTCTCTGAAACGCCGTCACATGACCATAAATCCATGTCACATTGTGGAGGCATTGTCGGTCGTCGCCGTAGAAACCGTTTATTGCTCTGGAAATTGCTTCAGTCTTTTCGGAGCATCGGAGGTCAGAGGTTCACCCGGGCTGAGCTGAACCCTAAAACTCTCCGTGGGGGGTGGAGGTGAAGGTTTGGAGCTGGGGGGTGGAGGTCGTGGAGGAGGAGCCCCCTCGCCCTCTGGTTGACTCTGCAGCGAGCTGCGTGGACATCAAGAATTTCATGCTAATTGTGGAAGACAAGGAAGCGAGTGTGGGGGGCTCTGCAGGCCTGATTAAGACCTCATAACTGCTGAATCCCCCCCCAACATTAACACCACCAACACCAACACACTGATGTACAAGCAGCTCTGCAGATCACTGATCATAAAATCATCAAACAGCACCTGAAATCAGTGATCAGCTGATCAGACGTCACTCTATATTTTTATATTCAAACCCTGGAAGTTTAAAACAAAAGATAAAAACTGAATTTTAAATTTTAAAAATGTATTTTTAAGTTTATCTGAACACAAAAACAAAATATTTAAAGTTCAAACTGGAAAAACCTTTTGAAAATATTCACTCTTGATTTGGTTGTGACAGATCATGTGACCTCTGTGTTCTGTACGCATTGAAAAAAACATTGAAAACACGTATATCAGGGGTGGGGAACCTGTTCCACAAAGGGCCGGTGCGGCTGCAGGTTTTTGTTCCAACCAACCAAGAGCACACAGTTTGACCAATCAACTCTCTGAAGACTGAGATCAGTTGATTAAATGAGTCAAGTCTGGTGTGCTGCTGCTTGGTTGGAAAGAAAACCTGCAGCCACACCAGCCCTTTGTGGAACAGGTTCCCCACCCCTGACGTATATCTATAGAGATATAGAGATATATCTCGAATATATCTCAAATATATTAACATATATCTCAAATATATGTTGGACATATATTCGACATATCTCAAATGACATATATATAGATATATGTCAAATATACACTACCGTTCAAAAGTTTAGGGTCACTTAGAAAATTCCATGTTTTCCATGAAAACATACAAGAAATGAGTTTAAATAGGACATATTGCAAAATGAATGGAATATATCCACTGACGAGGTTAGAAATAATGATTTTTAATTGTTTCCTTCAAACTTTCATCAAAGAATCCTCCATCTGCAGCCTTGCAGATCTTTTTCATTCTACCTGTCAGTTTGTGAAGGTAAGAACAGGAGTGATGGTTGCTGATAATGGCCTCTGTACACCTGTGTAGATATTCCATCACAAATCAGCTGTTTCCAGCTACGATAGTCATTTACACTATTTACAATGTCTACAATGTATTTATGATCAATTTGATGTTTTAATGGACAAAAAAATGATTTTATTTTGAAAACATGGAATTTTATAAGTTACCCCAAACTTTTGAATGGTAGTGTATGTGGAATATATGTCAAATATATGTCAAATATATGTCAAATATATGTCAAATATATGTGGAATATATGTGGAATATATGTCAAATATATGTTAAATATATGTCAAATATATGTCAAATATATGTCAAATATATGTGGAATATATGTCAAATATATGTCAAATATATGTGGAATATATGTCAAATATATGTCAAATATATGTCAAATATATGTGGAATATATGTCAAATATATGTTAAATATATGTGGAATATATGTCAAATATATGTTAAATATATGTGGAATATATGTTTTAAACGCAGCCTGTGCTGCCTGAGGGCTTGAAGGTGACGGACATTCAGGGTTGGTTTCTTTGAATGATTTTCTGAGCGTCGATGGAGTGTGTTTGATACCTTTCATACCTGATCATCATCGTACCTGTTTACCTGTGGAAACTGCAGACAGGTGTGTCACTCTGTTCTTCATCCTGTCACAAAATGAAAGAATGAGGTAATCTTTACAGAAACAGTAAAGTGGATCAGATTTATTGTTATTGTGTGAATCAGTGAAGGAAACTGATCTGACGTCAGTTTGAACTGCTGATGAATGAACCAATTAGTGAGTAACAGAGGTCTGCTGAGGGTGAACAGGATGAAACTCTACTCTGCCCCGGGGTGAGAACGGGGGTGAGGGGATGGAGGGGAGGTTTACAGGTGCAATCAGTGGCACAGGGAGGGGGGAGGTGGAGGAGGGAGGCGGGGGAGTCAGAGGTTATCTTGTAGAGCAGAGGGCAGAAACTCCCATCTGTTTACCTGAACAGCAGCAGCAGCTCTGAGGCTCAGTTTCCTGATCTGTATCTGAGGAGGGCTCATACCTGACACAGGTGAGCCCCCCCACCAGATTCATTCATGTCATGTGATGTTTTATCTACTGATGATTGCAGTCCAATCAAACCTCATTCAGGTTTTACTGTGTGTGTGTGTGTGTGTGTGTGAGTGTGAGTGTGTGAGTGTGAGTGTGTGTGTGTGTGTGAGTGTGTGTGTGAGTGTGTGTGTGTGTGTGTGTGTGTGTGTGTGAGTGTGTGTGTGTGTGAGAGTGTGTGTGTGAGTGTGTGTGTGTGTGTGAGTGTGTGTGTGAGTGTGTGTGTTGCTTGGCTGCTCTTTTGATTGACACTTTCCTGTGACTCTGTTCTGCCTCTGTGGGCTTTTAAAGGGAACCTAACCGACCCCCCCCCCCCCCCCAACATGCCCCGGAGCTGAGTGTGTGTGTGTGTGTGTGAGTGTGTGTGTGTGTGTGTGTGTGTGTGTGAGTGTGTGTGTGTGTGTGTGAGTGTGTGTGTGTGTGTGTGTGTGTGTGTGTGTGTGTGTGTGAGTGTGTGTGAGTGTGTGTGTGTGTGTGTGTGTGTGTGTGTGTGTGGAGGTGACAGAGCGTTGCAGCCTCCTCCTCCTCCTCCTCCTCCTCTCACAGCTCATTAGTGTCTCTTCACTCGGCTCTAAGAGTCCTTCATCGTCCACTTGTACCTGTCGACCCGCTCACCTCCGACCCTCGGCGCTGAAGAGGAGACATGAGACACTTCACGTCCACAGGAAGTCCAACAGAACAATCGCCAAAATAAAACATGGGTGGAGGTGAACAGGCAGTGAAGCACCACAGAAGAAGAGGTGACGAGGTCGTCAGACGACGTGTCCGTCCTCCTCATCGCCACAGGAAGTCACATGACTTGTTTGTTCGACAGGAAACACCTGAACACTCACCTGCACATTACCATGACAACTGTGAGTGTGTGTGTGTTCCTGTGTGTATAAGTGTGTGTTCATGTGAGCGAGCGTGGGTCACTGAGTGTGCACTGATGTGTGTGTGTGTGTGGGTGATCCCGTTGCATTGTGGGAGGTCACTGAGATCAGCCTGCCTCAGGCCGACATTCTGTTTCCTGTTTCCTTTCACATTAAGAGCGTTCAAGAGTTTTCGGAGTTCAGTTGAGTCTTTATTAAAAATGAAATGCACCCCCCTCACCTCACCTCGCATAGTGTCCATGTGTGTGCAGACGTGAAGCTCTGATTGGTCCGTTTCAGGCCTGAATGGAGGGTGGAGCGGCCTCAGGGTGGAGAATGAACATCTGAATGGAGGAAGTGAAGAGAAACCAAGTGGAAGTGACGTCCTGTCGTCTCTTTTCCTTCTTCTCTTTCTGTTGTCACACAAACCTCTTCTTCATGTGACCGACCGAGCGTCCTCACAAACATGATCTGTCCTCCACCCGAGTCCAAAGGGTTAGGGTTAGGAGGAAGTGCTGAAACCTGACGGAAAACAGAGAAGAAGAAAAAATACTTAGTCACAGGTTGAGGTACTTTACTTGAGTATTTCTGGACAACTGGACCAGCCAGAACCATGACATGGTGAGTCAGACTTTCAGAACCTGCAGGTGTCAGATTTTTGAAAATCTTTAACATCGACATCATCATGGTTCTGAGCAGGAGCTTCATCAGATTAATCTGGCTCCACTAAACGACCCAGAAAAACAGATCATTGTACCGTGACTCAGTACTTCAGATGGCCTTCCAAAACCTCAGGCCCAGAACCAGGACCAGAACCTGGTAACCAAACCTAGCTACCACGGTGTGTTTTAACAAATTCACCCACACTGTGCTGAGACCCAGTCTACCTCAGACTGTAGGTCCAGACACCAAATCTTTGGACTGAACCCAGTTCTGTATCAACCAGGTAACACACAAACAGAACCAGGATGAACCCAAATGATTGCTCGGTCTTCAGTTCAGTGTTTACAATAGAACCATGTAAACCCGATCAGATGTTCCAACATCAGCTTTATTTTTTGCTGCTGCCTGCTGGGCTGGAAGATGATTTATTACTGTGACATCCAGAGCAACATCAGGAGGACCAAGAGGAGGACAGGAGGAGGAAGAGGAGGACAGGAGGAGCAAGATGCCACGAGGCTTTTGACTGCAGGAATTCTTCCTTCAGTGTTTAAGGAGAGGAGGTGAGCTCTGCTGAAAGGTGTCGGAGGAGGAGGAGGAGGAGGAGGAGGACTCTGTTGAGAGCTTTAGTCCTCTCACACAAAGAACATAAAGTGGGTTAACAAATTGAGAACAATGTGGAGGAATTTACAACAAACTGAATGGGAGCTCAGAGGAGGAGGCTCACTGTAAAGTCCTCCAGAGTCCACGAGCCGAAACCTGATCCAGTCATCAAGACCCAGGTCAGAACCATTATAACAGGCTAAGCTAATATGCTAACACATGCTAATGGTGACAATGCTAACAATGCTAACATCAGCATACCAACGTGCCAACAATCACAATCCTTATATGCTAACAGCATGCTAACACACTAATATTGGCAATTTTATGATGCTGACATCAGCATGCTAACATGCTAACATATCATCAGTCTGAGACAGACAGACAGGTAAAGAAAGACAGACAGATAGACAAAGGGAGACAGGTAAAGACAGACGTACTCCTGCAGGTTAATGACTTGTTGATAAAATAGGAGCTTAACTTGACTCTAATTGGTCCTTTGAGGATCACGGTCTGTTTGATTGACAGGAGTCACCGCAGGGAAGGGGGAGGGGCCAGGTGACAGGTAAATACATGACAGAGATAAGAACAGAACATTTGTCCAATAACAAGCCGTTACCTCCGAGAACAAAGACGAGTACGATACTTCATATTGTCACACTTCACACACCTGTGTTCACACCATTAAATGTTGACACTATCTTCTTATATTCAGGTCGATACATTATTTCATTATAAAGTGAATCCTCCGTCCTGACTTGAAGCTAAAAGCTGTTAAATCAGACTTCAGTTTAATCATTGTTCAGTCTCTTCGTCACTCAGATGATTTGAAATGTTCAACCTGATCAAAGAAAATCTTTGTGTTATTTTATCATTTAAAAAGTAGAAAATAAACACAAACATTAACATAAATCTTAATATAAACGTGTAGTAGTGATTGTATATTGATTAAGGCGTTCCTCAGGGCAGCGTTCTGGGTCCTGTTGTTCTTCAGTTTAATATCAGATACGACTTTATGCAGATGATACACAACTTTACTGTACATCTGTTTCACTGCACAACACGAAATATTCTCATGATTTCAAACATTTTTAAAATTAAACTGATGTTTACTTGTAGATTCAGATCTGGGGTGCGGTCGAATAGTCAAATTTGCTTAGGAACCTTCCTGAGTGAAATGACCTGGAAGTATTAACGTAGCCGCCATGATAAGAGCTGTTCGAATTCTTAAACTGTGAAGGAAAGGAGCTTCAATGCTTCCTTTATTATCCCCTTTAGGATAGGATACACGGACCATCCTTTAGGAAAGGAAAGGAGGTAATGCCGTCCCGCAATTCCTTGCGGCAGTGACAAAAAAAAAAAAAAAAAAATCTGCGCAGTGTTCAGTCATTCACAACCAGAAAACATGAATGTATTTAAACAGTGTGATGCAGCCTGCAGCAGAGAGAGCGTGTGAATATGAACATACGTGTTTGATCATGAAGTGTGTTGTGTTGTTGACTGTGGAGCTGCGTTCACACACAGAGTAAAAACTGTTTGTAACTGTGACATCCAGCGTCCTGCAGATCATCATGAAGTTACCGTTGCTGATTAATCATATATCTTTGCCATAACTTGCTGATATGTTTCTATATGAGTGGACAGGAGGGTGAGCGACCATACCAGCGTAACAAACACGTCATGTGACTTCTGTGACAGGTGGACAATATTCATTTATTATTTGAATTCTGAAGTTGATGATGACGTCACATTTTTCACCGGGTTGTCCACGTTTATATTTCCTGCATGAAACAACACGGTCAGAGCGCACGGGGAGGATCTAGGAAGTATCTCAGATGAGCGTTTTGTAGTCCATCTTCTGGACTTTGTAGTTTTACCACAGATCACGTCAATAACATTCACCGTCACATCATGACATAGTCTAGTTTAAGAGCGGTCGTCTTCTAACTCCTTATCACCTCTCCTTCACATCTTTCCTTGACCTCGTGACGTTTTCTATCGAGGTCAAGGAAAAGTGGTTAGGAAAGGACTTAGGAGCTAATTTTTTTTGACTATTCGACCGTACCCCTGGTTCTGATCTGAGACTGTTTCCATACAGATCCTACATGTTTTATTGATCTTATATTTCTTTACATGTATTTTCCCATTGGTCTTATTGGTTCTACATGTTCTTGTTGACTTTCTGTCCTCAAACTGAGCTGGACAGCAGATTGCTGTGAGCCACAGGTCAAAGGTCGCTGCCAAAGGTGCCTCAGTGACCTTGAGGTGGCTGCTCAGGCTGACCTGAGATCAGTGCTGATGGGTAAGTGTGTCCGCTGTCGCCTCAGGGCAATAAGCAGACGATCTAAAGGTCTGATCCGGGGTCAGATCAATCCTGAAGAGCTTAAAGGAGAAGAGGCTTCAAATCACAGCTCAGGTGAGGAGTGTGTCCGTCACTACCTGAGGGCCACGAAGCAAATCATCAGGAAGCCGAGTGCAAACAGCTGCTGCCTGTAATACAAGTCCAATAAGATCATGAAACAAAAGATTGGTTCAGTTTGCTGTAATCAGCACGCAGATAAAAAGATTTAACTGTCACAGATATGAAATTCACATGATCTGACACACGACGAGAACATTCAAAAATAAATGTTTAATTTACAAATACAAACAGATAAAATGAATATTTTTTTACTGTTTTTACTGTAGCAGGATGCAGAGCGATGAAATGTAATGTGTGCTATCAGTCACGTGATTCATTCAGCACAGAGGGAAACACGTTCAGAGTTTAAAAATGTTCTTAGCTCATATATAAATATAAATATCCAGTTCAAGATTTTTGTTTTTAAATTAAAAGATGTAAAAATAAAATGACGATCTGCCTGAAACGTCTCTACATAAACAGCAGCTGTTCATTCCACCTTAACGAGGTCCTGATGAGGTGAAATCTCACTTAACGAGGAAAGTCTAAAAACTCTGCTGAGGTCATCACTGTCCTCCAATCAGAGCAGCTGGATATAGAAACAGGTGAGGTGTTCCTCAAAAGTAACTTGATTCAGAAAGTAACTGTTGATTTAAAGTTATAAAAAGTTTCAGGTCTTTAAAGACAGAGAGAGTCATCACTGATGAAGCTGATTAAAATTCATGAACTCAGTTGAAACGTCAACGATGTGAACTAATGAAATCATTTCATTCATTCATTTATCATTTCAGTTACATGTGTTTTAAACATGTTTTCTTTACACAGCAAACATTTAAATGACCCAAGAATGATTAAACACATTTCAGTTTAAGTAAACATACTGTTACATCAGAAAGCAGTGCTGCTTGTTATAGATGATTAAATATTCAGATATTCTGAGTTTTTTTAAACTAAATAAATTTGAAACTGTTTAGATGGTTCTGACTTCAGACTGACCTGATGCAGCTCCGTGTTTTAAACTGTGCGTCAACTCTAACCATGAGTAACGTGAAATAAGGCCACACTAAACAATCAAAGCAGGTATGCCATGCTGTCATCCAGTTTATAAAGGCTGGCTCCAGGTGACATCTATTGCCCAACGAGGTGGGCGGGGCCAAACCAGCAGGTAGACCTGAAGAAACAGAGGCAGTCCAACACAAACTGAAGGCGTCACATCAGGAAACACTGCAGATCTTTTATTTCTACTCGAATGTTTTCAGTAATTCATAAAATAAAACTTTATTTTACTGAAACAAAGAAAATGATCACAGGACTACAAATAATAAACTACAAAAACAGCAGCATGCTAGTTAGCTCAGGCAGTATCTGTCTGTCTGTCCCTCCACCATCTGTTGTCCATTAACTGTAGTTTGACTGTAATCAGACTGTTGTTCTTCCATCGTTACCATGACGACCTGCTGGGTGTCCAGTTAAAGATGGAGGGGGGAGTTCAGTTCCCTGCAGTCCGGCACAGCTGAGCCCCCCGAGCGCTCCCTCCTCCTGCTGACTCCTCCATTTGTCCTGATTAATATTTAATGAGGTGACAAAACAATAAAACTTAAAGCCAACAATAAAACCTGATCAGCTGCTCTGTGTTCATGATCCCGTCTGAACAAAGACCCTGAGAAATACAACATGGAGACGAGTTGGCCTGAACTCTCCAGGATGGGATGTGTTGGGCAGCAGAAGAAGATACTTTAATATCAGGCCTGCTGTGCTGCCTCCGGCCCTGGTGCCCCTGGCCCCGGTGTGCTGCCTCCGGCCCTGGTGCCCCTTGCCCCGGTGTGCTGCCTCCGGCCCCGGTGCCTCTGTCAGTTGACAGATTTGGCTTCATCCTCTCGGCGGCCTCAATAGAAATCTAATTCAAACTTACTGGACCTCATTATGAGTCTGCAGGTGCACGCGGCCCGGCGGCCGTTAATCCCGCTCAATTAGTGCACGGCCCCGCGAACATCAACAATAAAGAGATCAGCATCGGGCCGCATAGAGACGACGATGATGATGATGAAGATGATTATCAAAAGTGTTTACTGGTGCTGATGTAATAAAGTCTGTTTGAATATTTAATGAGTTCAAACTGTTGAATGTAAACAATAAAACTACACACACACTTCTTTGTATTATTATTGTGTATTATAATAAAACTTCATATTATTAATTATCTGATACTAAATGTTGTTTATTATTAAAGTTTTGAATAAATTAAGATCTAAATGTTTGTTTTGTTTTTCACTCAAATCTGTAAATTTCTCTGAACATATACAAGCTAAGATAATAATAATAATAACAATAATAATAATAACACTCTTAATCCTGCATAACTTTAAGCCTTAATATAATCTGAACAGGTGAGTTGTATAAAAATTCACCCTCAGTACAGTTGTCATGAACGGGGAAATTAGCTATAGAGACCAAAACTGTTTTTTGTACCAGGCTGTAAACATGTTTATTTCTGCTGTGAAGTTGGACATTTTAACATGGGGACTTATGGAGACTGACTCACTTCTGGAGCCAGCCTCCAGTGGACCACAAGAGGAACTGCAGTTTGTGGCTTCACTTCCTGTGTTGGTTGCTGCTTCGTTAGACCACCTGGTTGAAGACAGATTGCAATCTGCAGAGTAAATACGTGTTTTTAATATTCAATCAATTCAATAAAAGTTATGATGCAAATACAGTTAGCAGGTTAGCATGCTAGTGACATTAGCAGAGTTCTTACTACAGCTGATTACAGCAAACATCATGAGTGTTTATGAGTGTAGTTATAAACATTATGAATATGTAATAATTGTTATAATCTTTCTTTCTTTCTTTCTTTCTTTCAGGTTCGTTCTTTTCTTTTCTTTCCTCGTAGTCTCCGCCCCCCTCCGGGTGTCCCCGGATTATCTATCCATCCTCAACACGTGCAGAGACACGACGGATTAAACTGACCCCCCTCAAACTGTCAGACCAGCAGAGCACAGAAACTGTTTCATCATTTCTGAAGCTGCCAAATTCATTTGAATATATCGACCTGTTACATTCAAGCACAGACTCATTAATTATTACTATTATTATTATCATTAATAAAAATGTTATCAAACATTTAAATCTATGAAATCATTGTTAATTCTTTTATATTAAACTCGAAGAAAACATTTTGATACATTTTCTTTGCTGTTTAAAGTTCTCTGGATGAAAATCATCTTTAAATCACAGGTTCAATCACAGCTAATCATAATCACTGATTACTGATTACTGATTACTGCTTCTTTACTTGTTCTGTGACCCGATTTTGATCAAACCATCCTGACGTGGTTTTACCTGTTAACGTGTCTGTGTAGAATTGGTTGTTATAAAGGGAGAAAATCTGTAAGTGATCAATAATGTGACAATATTTTATATAAAGTGAAAAAATAAACTTTACTGAATTATTTTTAAAGTGATTTATCCAAAAACTGAAACACAAAATAAAAATATGATGAGAACATGAATGCTGTCTGATGAGTTCAGTTTAATCATCTAAACTCTGCATGTTGCATTTAAATCATTCATTCTAATTATATATATATATAAACTCTGAGAGGACTTTATAATGAAAGTTTCTCCTCTCACCGTGAACACACTTCGGGTTCTAACTCGAACTTTTATTTTGAAGGGTGTTTGTGTCTGAACTGAAATGTTTTTTTTTTTGTTTGTTTGTTTGTTTGTTTGTTTGTTTTTTGTTCATGAATATTAATGATGATAAAACACATCCTGATCATTTAATTAAAAGACAGAGAGAACAGTTTGATTTTGTAGAAACGTTATAACTTTATTTTGTAGAAAACTGCTTCATCAGTAAATAGAATAAAAATCTCTTTATGTACAAAATACAGATTTCATGAAATAAGAAGAAATAAATAAAAACAAACTAACAGGGTGGAGGGGAGGAGGAGGGTGGAGGGGTGCGTGATGGATGAGGCAGCTTCTTTCAGCCTTTTGTCGCCGTTCAGACTCGATTTTCACGCTGCTTCGTCTCTTTTTCTGCTTCATCACTCGACAAATTGTAAAATTGACTTTTCACCTCCAGAGACTGTCCGGGGGGGGAAGTGCAAAGGTTTGAGGAGAAAACACAAAATTAAACACTAATAATTAAAGAAGTTCTTCTCGTGACATTAATTAATGAGCTCATTAAGGCAAACAGTGAATCTTAATCCAGCAGAAACTGTCCGGGGCTCCTCTGTCCGTGTGTCCGGGCTGCGGGGCTCCTCCGCCGGCTTGTGGCTCAGTAGATGCCCGGCACGAAGCTGCGGAAGCCGAACAGAACGTCCTGCTGCAGGTAGCTGTAGTCCTCCGGCGCGCCGGGGCTCCCCGGGCTGGAGGCGCTGTAAACCGGGGAGGAAGAGGACGAGGAGCCGCTCGAGCTCCAGGAGCAGGCATCACTGCCGGGGCTCGGAGCCTCACCGAGGCACGCGGAGCTCAGCAGCAGAGGAGCGTCGCCGGTCTTCCCCGCCTGCAGGTCCGCGATCCGGATGGTCTCCGACAGAGCCCAGATGTAGTTGTGCGCAAAGCGCAGAGTCTCGATCTTGGTGAGTTTGGTCTCATCCGGGAAGGCGGGAAGGACCCCGCGCAGCTCGTCCAGGGCGTCGTTCAGGTTGTGCATGCGGTTCCTCTCCCGGTCGTTGGCCTTCACGCGCCGGTTCTTCTTCACCACCTGCACGGTGGCGTCGCTGCGGCCGCGTCCGCGGCGCCGCTTCTTCTGCAGCTGCTGCACCGGCTCCGGGTCCGGGGAGGAGGCCGGGGAGGCGGAGCGCAGGCTGCGGCGGGAGTCCTCATCGTCGGTGTGCGGGAAGAAGTCACAGCTGTTGCTGTCGATGTCGGAGTAGACGGAGTCCATGTTCGGGAGCAGGGTCCGGGTTCGGGTTGGTTCTGTGGAGAGAGGAGAGGCGCGTTAGGACCCACAGCTGAGCAGCGCGTGCAGAGTGATGAACAGGTGAGCGGACATGCGCTCTGAGCCTACCTGAAGTCTGCAGGAGTGAGGAGGCCAGATCAGACCAGGATCAGGATCAGACCAGGATCAGGATCAAGATCCAGCAGGACCGGGTGTGTCGGTGTGGGTAGTGCGGCACGCGCCTCTGTGCGTCTTTTTGCTCTGGATCAGCTCGTGCGAGCCGGTGAGCCTGGCACACGACCGGCCTCAGCCCGCTTATATACCGAGCATGGACAATGACCGGCCCCCTGCTCCGGTACCCCCCTGTGACCCCCCCGCACACACCCTGGCATCAGAGTGCGGGATGAGGTCTGCCCCGTGCCGCGGGAGCTGCTCATTAACATAATGACGCCTGCGGTGTTTGTCCGCCCCGCACAGAGAAGCGTGCCGGTAATCACGGCCAGCCAATGAGAGCCGGCGGCCGGCCACGCGAATGACACGCACGACCCCCCCCCCCCCCCACAAAAAAAAAAATGAAAAGACCAAACCCACTCTGAGTTTAAAAACATAAAAAAGAGAGAAAGAAGACCCCCCCCCCCCCCCCCCCCCCCCCCCGCCGGGAGGAGACACGCTCCGGAGGATTCACCCCTCCATCCACCCCTCCATCCACCCATCCATCCATCCATCCACCCCTCCATCCATCCATAAAAACAGAAAAGTGTTCAGTTTGAGACGTTTGCGGACTGTTTGAGAACCGTAAATCTGAGTTCTCTCTGCAGAACTTTTCAAAACAAAAGTCACATTTCTTCACAATAAAAGCACAAAAAAAGTTCTAAAAAGTTCTGATTCAAAGAAAAAAGATTAAAGAACACAAACAAACAAATAAACTTTAAAGTTTTAGACAGGCGACGCAGACTGAAGTTTTTATTTCACGTGGAAACATTTTGTAACGTTCAGGAAACACTGAATAATTATTTGTTTTTAACTCTGTGTTGACTTTTAAAGACAGATTTTAATTTTCAACTAACTCTGACTAAAAGTCACAAAACACAAAAGAAATCAATTTAAATAAAATTTAAATATTTTAAATCTGGGTTTGATTCTGTTGTGACGGATCTGCTCATGAACACTAAAAGATAAATTCATAAAATAAACAGAACAGAAGAAGTCCACAGTCCAGACCAGCAGACAGCACCATGTGAAGCAGAACCGGGACCTGAACCGGGACCTGAACCGGGACCGTGGATCCAGCTTGAGGTCGTAAAGCGACCCTGAAGCGGGTCACGTGATCCCGTCTGGCTTTTTGTTTGTCTTTTTCTCCTTCAAGTGTTTTTTAAAGACATCTTTATGAGACAAGCATACAATTTTCCATTAATTATTCCATTTATTGAGTTTGCGGCTCAGCGGAGACCTGCAGAGTCTTTCTTCAGTTGGAGGGGGGGGACAGTCATTTATAAATAATTACACAATGTTTAGAGTCTTCAGGCATGTATAATATATCAAAGCGATTAGAAGGTGAATTGTTCCATTGTGGCCGTCCGCCCTGCACTTCTTTTCACTCCTCTCCTGGTTTGTCCTTCGTCCAAATTCAGCTCCTCGGGCCTTTTGTGCTGCTTTCTTTCTGCCTCAGCCACTCTATTGGCATCATTCTTATTCAAATGGACCTCAGCAGGAACAAAACCAGACCGGGCCTGCACACAAATCATCTCTGCCCCGGCTGCAGGGCCGGCACAAGCCTCCAAGAGGCCCCCACAACCAGCCTGCAAATCCTAAATCCTCAATCCTCAGTCCTGAATCCTAAAGAAGGTTCTGGATCCAGTAAACAGCTTCATCTACGTCTTTATTTCAGGAGAGAAGAAGAAGAGAAACGAAATCAAGAAAAGAAGTTTAAATCCTCTGAAAGTGTTTTTGTCTAGAAGAACGAACGAACGAACGAACGAACGAACGAACGAAAGAAAGAAAGAAAGAAAGAAAGAAAGAAAGAAAGAAAGAAAGAATCCTCTGAAACCCTTCAACTTTTATTTCAGTCAAAAGAAGCTAAAACAAACATTTCAGAAGTTTTATTAAAAGAAATGTGTCAGATTGTGAACTGAAGGTGGCGCTACACTTCAGACTGTTTGTTTCTTTTCTTTATGAAATAAAACAGAAGTCCAGACCAGCAGAGAGCAGGAAGACTTATTTGTTTGTTTCCTTTTTGAGGATGAGAAGAAGAAGAAGAAGAAGAAGAAGAAGAAGAAGAAGAAGAAGAAACAGTCAGGTGGATGTCTGTTGATTTCAGTCACTGACAGTGAAACAAGAAACATGATGCTACATAAACACAGAGCAGACAGGACATTAAAGTACACACACATTACAACACAACATACAACATAACATACAAGAGGAGCTACATGAAGTGCAGAAGAGGTTCAGACAGAGAGAATATATCTGACTGTCTGTGGAGGAAATATCCTGACCGAGAAGGAGGAGGAGATGGAGGAGGAGGAGAAGAAGATGGAGGTGTTTGGGGTTTTATGGCCTCCGTCACTTCAAAGTGGCCGAACAGCTTGTTTACAGTTTACTGCCGCGTTGTGATTGGCTGCGAGCTGACGGACACGTGGGGGCCGTCTTTAAAGTTTGAGGATGAATCAGCTGATCTTTAACGAGATGTCAGAGGATCAATCGACACGTTATTGATCAATTATCTGATCAGCATCTTTAACTAATAACCCACTGAGTCATAGAGCTTCTGTTGGAGAGCATGTGTGAAACATTCAGAAAACATTCAGAGAACATCTAGAAAACATTTAGAGAACATTCAGAGAACATTTAGAGAACATTTA
>CP136866.1:30548854-30641354 GCA_033000465.1 Sciaenops ocellatus | reverse complement strand
GAGGGGGGCGGAGAGGATGGAGGTGGGGGGGCGGAGAGGATGGAGGTGGTGTATGGTGGAGGATGGAGGTGGGGGCGGAGGACAGAGGAGGCTGAGCGGCCCTGGACGTGATTTGTCATACAATCTGAATCTTTAGGAGGGCCACAGCTCAGAGACCTCCTCTCCATATGTCTGCTTCGTTTGCATCTGAAAGCTCAGGCTGGGCGGGGGGGGGGCAGGAGGGGGGCAGGAGGGGTAAACTGCCTCTGCATCATCAGGTCTGGGGGTATTTGTGCTTCATGTTGTTGTTTCAGACCAGAGAAGAAGAAAGATGACAGTTTACTTCCTGTTGATCTACACTGACCTGTGATCAGGTGAATGGTGTCTCTGTCAGTCGTACGTCTGTTCTCACACTATGTAACTTTGGGCTCCGGGTCGGGAGAAGTACGTAACGCTTTACGGCACTAAGTCACACACCACCAACTATTTCACTGATTTTGGTGAAACTGGATCATATTTTATGGAGAAAATGTTTTCTGGTTTTCCCTCTGATGTCCTCCGGCTGCTCCGCCTCAACTCTCTGTGATTTACAGAGTTTCCTGATGGACAGTGAAGTAAACTGCTGACAGCTGTAGCTGCTGTTAGCTCAGTTTGTTAGCCGGGCTGAGTGTTAGTGTGTGTACCACCGGGAAGAAGTAGAGGAGGTTTACAGGCCCAGCAGTCAGCAGCTTCTATGGACATAATGGCAGAGGAGAAGAGAGTGAAGAGGACGCTGACGGAGGAAGCTAAGAAGAGAAAAGGAGAGAGTGAGCGAGCAAGAAGCCGCCGGACAAGAGTAAATCTGGGACTGACTTTTAGTGGTTGGTGAGAGCAAGTTGGTGTTTTCTTAAGAAAACAAGAAAAACATGACAAAGTGCTCTGGGTCGTACCGGAACCTGAACCTGAAATGAAGGTTCTGCTGGAGACTCAGTCAACACAGTCCATCCTTCTTACCAAACAGCTTCTGGACTGAGGAGGACTGACCCGATTCACACGGAGAACCACCAGAAAACTGCAGCAGAACTCTGACTCTGTGTTTGTACTCTGAGGTGTCAGAACAAAGAGGCTCAGTCCGACCCGACGAGGGCGAGGGCGAAGACAGTGATGATGATGAAGGTGATGATGAAGGTGATGATGCAGATGGAGGGGGGGGGCGGTGCTGACACCGACATGTGGGTCATGACCCGGTGTCTCTGTGCAGACATCTGTAGCTGCTGCACATTCCCTGACACGTCGCTCCGTCCAATCAGCTCTCTGCAAGAATGTATGACCTGCACCCCGAGGCCACGCCCCCTCCGACACACACACACACACACACACACACACACACACACACACACACACACTCATCAACATGCATGGCTGTGGTCCTGGTCTGGATCTGACCCGTGTGGGGGGGCAGCAGCTGATCTATTACTGCAGCCTTTGTCTGTGCAACAGACCGAGACACTAAAGAAGAAGAACACAGAGAGGACAGGAAGTTCTTCCCATAAATCCAGAGACCAGAGACCAGGTCCAGGACGAGTCCTCCTCAGAGTCCGCCTCAGACTCTGCTGCCACCTGTTGGAGCACAAACCTCCTGCAGGAGCAACCAGGCAGCTTTCACCATTCTGACCTCCTTCATGACCTCCTCAGACATTTTTCTACATTTTTCCCAACTTTTCTTTTGATTTAATCATTTTGTGTGTTTCAGTTTGTGTCATGAATTTTTACAGGAACTTTTCTCTTCAGTAACTCTTTAAATGTCTTTTCCTCTCACACGTCTTTAAACTGTGTTGGTGCATTTTGCTCCCTCTGCACACCTTCATGGTAAAAATGTACACGTCCAAACAAACTGCTATAAAATCCTCACATCAATATTTATTTCATAAATCTCTGAAACAACTTCAGACTTGCTCCAAACTACCAAACACTGAATAACTGTCCTGATTGTAACTTTAAATGTCAGTTTAATGATCTGAATGATTCATTATTTCTGACATAAAAAGGTGGATGTGGTGTTGGTGCTGATTAGAGTCTTGGATATGTCAAACATTAACAACTACATTGATTTGATTGCATTAGTATTTTTCATGTAGTGTCAGATTCTCCCTCTGGACACCATCGTGACCAAAAATGTCTCATTGACTTCCATTCAAACACATTTATTCATCTCACTGTCATTACACTATCAAACCGTGTGTGTGTGTGTGTGTGTGTGTGTGTGCTGATCATTTCAGGTGTGATCAAAGGTCATCTTGTGTTTCATGTCTTTGAAGAGGTGTTTGTTTACAAACATGTAGTTAGTGTGTTTATGCAGCTGAACATGGACACACAATAGTCTGAAGGAGGAAGAGCGTGTTTCCGTCTGAACAGAGTCAGTCGTCTGGTGAACACTTGTAATCACGTGAAGTCACACCCTGCAGACTGACATGAACAGAGCAGTGAGAGGGCAGCGATCTATCAGCTCCACTCATATGTTAGAGACAGTGTTGAACACTGACTGTGCAGATTTGGACCTGAGCTGCAGGAGCTGTGTGTGTGTGTGTGTGTGTGTGCGTATACCTGTTGAATTAAAGTGGTTCTGGTTCCTCCGGCCCGCAGAGGGCGCTGCTCGCTGCGCTTCTCGCCGCGCTGAGCTTCCTGTCTCCGGTGTGTCACATTTCCGTCGTGTCCGTGGAACAACAACAATAACACGTGTGCGCGTGTCTGCAGAGAGTCGACATGTTTCCCGCCTTAAAACAGAGAGTCGGGGACGTTTTGTTACCGGGAGATGAGTTCTCCTCTGAGGCCGACGACACCATCTCTCTAACGGATCACGTGAAGCCGGAGAAGGTGGTGTGTGGTCCGGGTCTGAGGCGGAGCGGAGACCGGCTGGTGGTGTGTAAGAGCGGCGTCCTCCGACACAAACAGCCCAACATGTTCTGGATGGAGTCCCAGCAGAGGAGGGTGAGACTGGGGACACTTTACACTCACATGAAGATCCACTGTCTGTTTACGGACTAACTGCACACACGTTATTAACACGGCCCGGTTCGGTGGACCAGAACCAGGTCGGTCCAGTTCGACTCAGTTCGTGTTCTCAGAGTTAAAGTTTGGACAGGTGTTGGAGCAGTGCATGCTGGGAGCTGAGTCTGTCTCTGTGTCCTCAGTATGTCCCGGCTAAAGGTGAGACCATCATCGGCATCGTGACGGTCAAATCAGGAGACGTCTTCAAGGTGGACTGTGGAGGAAGTGAGCAGGCGTCTCTGTCCTACCTGGCCTTTGAGGGCGCTACCAAGAGGAACCGACCCAACGTACAGGTGAGACACACACACACACACACCGCGGACACACAGACAGGTGACAAAGACAGACAGACAGACACACAGAGAGAGAGAGACAGACAGACAGGTGAGACCCTGTGTGTTACCTGTACAGGTGGGTGACCTGGTGTTTAGCCCCTCCCTCTCTGTGTGTTACCTGTACAGGTGGGTGACCTGGTGTTTAGCCCCTCCCTCTCTGTGTGTTACCTGTACAGGTGGGTGACCTGGTGTTTAGCCCCTCCCTCTCTGTGTGTTACCTGTACAGGTGGGTGACCTGGTGTTCGCTCAGTTCATCATAGCCAATAAGGACATGGAGCCAGAGCTGGTGTGTATGGACAGTTCAGGACGAGCCAATGGGATGGGAGTATTTGGAGGTGGCGGTCTGCTCTTCAGCGTCTCTCTGGGACTCGTCAGAAGGTGAGACGGCCTCAGGTGTTTGTGTCCAGATGAACAGGTGTGTGCGTACCTGTCCTCACCGTCTTTGACCTGCTGTCCCCCCCAGGCTGCTGTCCCCCCACAGTGAGGTGCTGTCTGACCTGCAGCAGCTGTTCCCCTGTGAGCTGGTGGTCGGGATGAACGGCCGTCTGTGGGTCAAGTCCTCCAGAGTCCAGCAGACGCTGGTCATCGCTAACCTGCTGCAGAGCTGCGACACCATGACGGCCCAGCAGAGACGGGAGCTGTTCAGGAGGGTGGCACAGGGGGCGCTGTAGACCACAGAGGACGGCAGAGGACGCTTCCTGTCTGTTCACACCAGTGAGGCGTTCTGGTGGAGTCGTCCTGATCAGTTGGACCCGGGTCATGTGTCCAGGACATGAAAACAGAACCTGACGTCACCATGTGGCGTTCTTTTCCTGAACCGTGTAGTGTGAGCATGGACTGAAGCCGGGTCAGGTCTGAAGTGTTGATCTGGATCCTGGAGCCGGTCTTCTGTCTGATTTAGAACATTCATACTGTTTTATAATCATTCGTTTTATATATAAAAAGTCAAATGAAACTCAAAACTAACTTGTGTTTCTTGTCAAATGATTTAAACTCAACAGTTACTGAGTGTTTCTGTAGTGTTGACCAAACGTTCAAAACCAAACGTTAGCAGTCGTCTGATGATGTCACTGAGTCTGTCAGAGAGGACGATAAAATGGCCGACGGAACAAGAGACAGCTGTCAGTGAACTGAATCAATGAACAGAGAGGATGGCGACGATCCTGAGGCTCTGCTGAACGTCTACATATAAAATCTGTGTGGATACAGTTAAAAGATGTGACCTCTAGAGCGAGGTAAAGAAACTGCTCCGTCTGCTGTAATCCAGAAGTTTCTGCTCTCAGTCAACAGTTAGCCAGTTAGTCAGGAGTTAGCGCGTTCAGACAGGAAACCGGACGCCGGCGACATTTTTCAATTCATTTCAGTGGAGGGTCGTGCGTTTGTGCGCCGGCAGCTCGCAGAGAGAGACAGAGAGACAGACTCGATAAAGCTGTTATTAATCAGAGAAATTAAAAGTTATTTCCTGATTGTTTCACAGCGGTTACATTCAGCAGGTATAGACACGCCCACAGAAACACACCTCACTCTCCACCACCGGCTGCCGGTTTCCCTGATCCTGTCTGAATACGCGTTAAATGGGGCAGTTGGTGGGTGATCCTGACACATCTGAGCGCGCTCAGACAAAACTATAAGTCTGACAGCTTCAGCAGTAACATGTGAGCGAGCAGCACGAAGTTTACAACAATCTGATGTTCAGATTGTTTCTGCAGAGTCAAAATTGAGCCACCGAGAGCAGTTTAACATTATTTTAATGACAGATTTTTCTTTCCCGCTCCACTCTAGTGGTCATGTGACTCACTCTAGCTCCAATCATTCCGTCCACAAGCGCCCACGTTAAAGTTTCCCGCTCTTTTTTCCTGACTCTAGCAGCATTATTTTAGCGTTAGACGCGTGTAGGAACGAGGCGAACCAATCAGACGTTTGTCCATAAACATTTATTTCAAATAGATCTCAGAAAAAATAGATTTTTTTTACACTTTTTTCTTTTATGTCTTTTTGTACAGTAACTTTGTTCATTTAAAAAACGACAAACAAACATGAAGCAGCTCTGACCACCCAACACAGAGGATTCTGGGAAATGACCAAGAAAAGCAGAGTGGACAAACCCAACCACTAAAACTACCAGGCCGGGTCTGAACCGGGCCGCACCGGATCAGACCGGATCTAAACCTCTAAATAAAATCTGTTTTTATAAAAGTGCAAATAAAAGCTCAGGAGGTCTACGGAGGTCTGGACCACGACACAGGTTCTGAGGCAGCGAGGTCACTTCTCACATCACTACGGTAACACAATAAAAGCCTCCTGACCAATCAGAGACGATGGAGCGATGCGGGTCAGGGAAGATGAGCGAGTTCATGGACTGGGTCATTAAAGACCTGGATCTGGATCAAAGATCTCAGACCTGGTCCTGGTCCTGATGTGGTTTTAGATTTTATTTGTTTACACGCTGCAGACTCCACCCCTTTCATGTGAGCTCGCTCCTGATTGGTGACATGGCTGACTTGACGAGTTGATAACGACCGCCTGGATCCAGTCCAGACCTAAGAGACCGGTTTGATCTGGTATAAAGTGAACGCATCGAAACTCTCAGCTGATCTACATTCAGAGAGTTCAGACAGACAGGCAGGCAGACTGACAGACAGACAGGTGTTCAGACAGACAGGTGAGGGTTGCAGTAACTATGGTAACGGACTGAACTTGAACATGCGAGCAGAACTTTGGCAACACATCAGGCTGAAGGTCGAGTGGCAACTGGAAAATACGGCAGACATCTTGTTGATGATGTCACAGTGTGGACTGGGGAGGTGGGCGGAGCCCAGAGGGGGTCACATGACGTGTTTCTGGATACCTGGGATGAACTCCTTAGCGTTCGGGTTCAGACTGCTGTGAATCTGAGGAGAGAAGAAGAAACACGACAGGAAGTGACGACAGGAAATCTTCCAGCTAATAGATAACTAGCTAATTTTTGCATTTTTCAATTAAACATACTCAATAATATTAAATTATAAATAGTAATTAAATTATAAATACTTTTGCCTGTGTTGATGGCAGTGAGACAAAACTTTACAAGGATTTCAGTTTTGTTTGTTTTTTAAATCAAATTTTAAAATTCCAGCCTCAGATCTGATAATATGTCTGTAAAACTTCCACCTGTTACCCTTCAGACATTTTTGGCACCATTGACTCCCATTATAACATAAAGTTATAACAAACATTATAACAAAGTTATAACATAAATATAATAACATTAACATTATAACATAAAGTATAAAAATTCAATTATCCATCATGTGACATCATTTCCCATCATATGGCTGAGGGCTTCCTTCCATACTGTTTCATTTTTGCTGGACTGCTGGACTTGGCAACAGAACACATGATTAGATTAACTAGATTAAATGGTCTATGTGTGTCGGTGTTGATGTAAAAGTGTGGTATGAATGTGTGTATTGAGAATATTGTGTGTGTGTGTGTGCGTACAGGAAATCAGAAAGTCTATTTTGCTCATGACATTTTGCACCCCCCCCCAACAGACACACACACCTACCTACACACACAACAGAGCCCCATACATTTACATTACATTTACATTTAGTCATTAAGCTGACACTTTTATTCAAAGTGACTTACAGAGAATAGTCGGTGGGAAACCAAAAAAAAAACGAAAAGAGATTCCATCGAAATCAAAGGTCAAAGATGAAAGCAGCAGTCAGAGATCAAAGCAAAGTGTTTGTTTTGTTTTCAGTGCAGCATGTTTACTCAGCTGCTGCTGCTGCTAACTATAAATACATGTAGAGACACGTTTCTGTGGAGGAGCTCCGACTGCAGCCTGCTGTCTGACGAGGGCGAGGACGATAAACGTGGGTTCATATTTAAAATGGCATTAAAGGGTTCAATTGTGGAAGAAATACATGTACATCTGATAGTTATGATCAGGACTGAAGTTTAATTTAAATTTAATGCAGAGAAAGTGAAAAAAATATTCATGTATAATATTTTTATAGCACTTTTTAGGAACTCAACATTTGCATGAAGAGTAAAACGTCATCATCATCACAAGGGTTAAGCAGACTCACTAGCTAGTTAGCTACTGTCTCTGCAAAATGCTAACTAGCTAATAATTGATGTAGCTTAGCTCGTTAAGTAGCATATTGCTAACATTAGCTAACTGTGGAAAGGAGGAAGTTAGCTGAAGCTTCCTTCACAGTGATTGGAGCACAGAGACATAAAGAAGGTGGTCACTAGGTAACGACAGCGCCTGATTGGCTCCTGCAGACCGCAAACTCACCACGACATCGAAGTCGGCGTCGGCGTGGGCGTGAATGTCCGAGTCCAGAACCAGCAGACTGATCTGATCCTGGATCTGACCCACCGTCTGAGAAGGGAGGTCTCTGGACGGGATGAACCACTCCCACTGCTCCTCCTCCTCCAGCAGCTCCTGGATACAACGCTCGATGAACTCCTCCTCCCACAGCTCCTCCTCCACCTGTACACACACACACACACCAAACAAAATAAATTAATCAATTATCAGCCTCTGATCGATGTTTCAGCTGCACGTTCACAGCTGACTGACTGTCTCACTGTTCAAAGACTGTCTCACTGTTCTAAGACTCTCTGACTGTCTCTCTGACTGTTTTTTCTGGATCTCAGACTGACTCCGAGTCAGCGTCTGAGCTGAAGACTTATTCAGGGCTCAGAGGAAAAGTCAAGCACTTTTCAAAGACTTTCAAGGCACTTTTCAAGACACTTTTCAAGGCTCCATCTGAAGCCGATGACTCCGGTTCAGACTCTGATCATCACTTCATTTAAAACATGAAACACTGACATGTTAAGAACACGTGATGACACGTGTGCATGCTTCTTTGTGGTTCGTTATTTGAACTGATCATTAAACTTTAATTAATCGATAAACAGTCAAAAATCTGACCTGAACAAACCATCAATGAAATAAATGATCGACTGATCGATTAATTAAACAAACACATGGAGTATCAGGATCACTTTCATTATTGATTCATCAGGTTATTGATTTAATCGATCAGCGTTTCCATGGTGACGACCTCAAACTGTCACAGAAAGAAAACAGGAAGTACTCACAGTGTTCAGACTGTGGGTACGGTCGAATAGTCAAAAAAATCAGCTCCTAAGTCCTTTCCTAACCACTTTTCCTAGCCACTTTTCCTAACCACTTTTCCTTGACCTCAATAGAAAACGTCATGAGGTCAAGGAACGATGTGAAGGAGAGTTCATAAGGAGTTAGGAGAAGATGACTGCTCTTACACTAGACTACGTCATGATGTGACGGTGAATGTTATTGACGTGATCTGTGGTAAAACTACAAAGTCCAGAAGATGGACTACAAAACACTCATCTGAGATACTTCCTAGATCCTCCCCGTGCGCTCTGACCGTGTTGTTTCATGCAGGTAATATAAACGTGGACAACCCGGTGAAAAATGTGACGTCATCATCAACATCAGAGTTCAAATAATAAATGAATATTGTCCACCTGTCACAGAAGTCACATGACGTGTTTGTTACGCTGGTATGGTCGCTCACCCTCCTGTCCACTCATATAGAAACATATCAGCAAGTTATGGCAAAGATATATGATTAATCAGCAACGGTAACTTCATGATGATCTGCAGGACGCTGGATGTCACAGTTACAAACAGTTTTTACTCTGTGTGTGAACGCAGCTCCACAGTCAACAACACAACACACTTCATGATCAAACACGTATGTTCATATTCACACGCTCTCTCTGCTGCAGGCTGCATCACACTGTTTAAACACATTCATGTTTTCTGGTTGTGAATGACTGAACGGTGCGCCAATTTTTTTGTCACTGCCGCAAAGAATTGTGGGACTGCATTACCTCCTATCCTTTCGTAAAGGATGCTCCGTGTATCCTAAAGGAGATAATAAAGGAAGCATTGAAGCTCCTTTCCTTCACAGTTTAAGAATTCGAACAGCTCTTATCATGTCGGCTACGTTAATACTTCCAGGTCATTTCACTCAGTTAGGAAGGTTCCTAAGCAAATTTGACTATTCGACCGCACCCAGTGTCACTTTAATGTCTGCTGACCTCACTGTGACCTCACTGTGACCTCACTGTGACCTCACTCCACCTGTCTGTCCCAGCTCTGACATCACAGACGGGGTGTGACACGTTAAATAGATCCAAACAGTTATTAATTTAATTTATTTAATGGATGAACTGATGTCAAACTTCAGACTTAAATCTGACTGAGACGATGAATCAGGATGATTAATTTAATTATTCATAATTAACTGATGCAGCTTTAATGAATAAAACACCCGAGACTGAGGTTATCTTTAAATATGAAATAATGTCTGTGTGTCCTCACTTCAACCTCAGCCTCACCGGTTCTGGTTCTGGTTCTGGTTCTCACCTGCCTGTTGAACTCCTCCTCGTTCTCCATCCACATGTACTCCTCGAACGGGTTCTCCTCGGAGTTGAACTGGTTGTTCAGGATCACCTCGTTACTGATCGTCATGTTCGGTTCGACGTGGTTCAGTCTCGGGTCTTTCATGTCAGTCCTCTCTCCCCGAACCTGGATCACCGCAGTCCGACCGGCGACACTACGAACACAGAGACAGCACGTCAGATAGAGCGGGTCAAACAGAACCGCGTCAGCGGTCAGACGTCGAGCAGTCAGCGGTCGGACGTCGAACAGTCAGCGGTCAGACGTCGAGCAGTCAGCGGTAAGGCGTCGAGCAGTCAGCGGTCAGGCGTCGAGCAGTCAGCGGTCAGGCGTCGAGCAGTCAGCGGTCAGACGTCGAGCAGTCAGCGGTAAGGCGTCGAGCAGTCAGCGGTCAGGCGGCGCTCGGTGTCCGGTGTGAGGCGCTCTGTGATGGCCGCTGTCTGACAGACAATAACAGGCAGCCTGTCGCCATTTTCACCGTAAACAGAGGACAACAGCTGACTAACATCGACAGACAAACGTTCACACAGCCGTTCAGAAACGTTACAGTAACGTATCAGAGTCACACTTTGTGTTTTAAGGAGTAAATTACCTGAAAATGAGATTTTTTCTGACGCGGAGCAGCACACGGTCAAACTGTGTCGAACTCTGGTAGAACTGTCATGGCCGCGCTGCCTCTGTTTGTTTACATGCCTGACGTCACTTCGTGCTCGCTTCTGATTGGACGAATGCCTCTGCTGCCTTCACGTGCTGCGGAAAGTAGGAAGTTCATTATATTCATTAATATTAGGCACTTCGGCGTCAGTTACTTAGTAATAACAGACAGTGACCACTAAAACAGTCTGTGATTATATCATGTCGGTGCTACACTGACTAGACACGTCACCTTTTCTGTCTGAAGTGAACAGGCTGCACAGCTAACGGAGATAACCGCGATGCCATTTTGTCTGCAGCTACGTGCTCTCAACATGATGATACATTCTGAATGGTTACACTGAAATAATAATAATAATGACTGAAAACTTACATCTTATTCAAATCTGACTGCAGTGACTTTTTGTTTAGTTTCTGAACACGGAGTTTGAATTTCCACACGTGTCCTGAAGGCAGCACAGAAAATAGACGGGAACAGCTGAGCGCAGTCAGGGGGCGTGGTGAAGGGCGTGGCCTCTGACTTGTATGTATATATATGTGTGTGTGTACCTGTCAGTGTGACGATACACAAACACGCCATGTGATCCAACATGCATATCGTAAGGTGTATGTATCTTATAAAACTTTCATTTTATTTTGTGTATTTATATTTGTTTTATTTTACTTTTATTATTTTATTTTAATTATTTTATTTTTTTTGTTTTATGTTATTTTATTTTGAAAGGTTGAGGCGTTCAAACACAGGCTGTGACAGACAGGAGCTGACAGTGGACAGTGCAGACCGGCGGGGGGCGGTAATGTGTCTGTAAGGATGATAACTGCCGTTTAACACAAACGAAGAAGAACACGGCCCCTTTATATCTGTGGCACCGCTTCAGTTCGAGCTAGCATGTCGGGCTAGCTGTTAACTACGTGTTAATAACGTTCAGGTGAGTTTATAACGTTCAGGTAAGAGAGTTTATAATATGTATATAACATTCAGGTAAGAGAGTTTATAATATATATATACATATATTAGGTTACAGAGGGTTTGTTTAACCTGCGTTAGCATTAGCATGTATGAACAGGGTAATACAGGCTAATGACGTATGCTAATGTTGTAGCCTCTAAACAAACATTTCTGATCATTTATAGTTTTTATTATTAAAATATCTTCAGCTGGATGTTTTAATTAAGAAGAGTCTGAATAAAAATTGTTTTATTTTCAGTTTTTAAACTTAATAATCGAGTTTAATACGAGCGAGCTAGCACCATTAGCTTAGCGCTTAGCTCAGGGCGCTAAGCTAATGGTGCTAGCTCAGTCCTCCATTCAAACCTCCATAAAACTGCTAACTGTTAGCTAGTCATTTAATCTGAGTCACCATAAATTCTGTGTATGACAGAGTTCTGTCGGGTTCTTTCTTTGATACTTCGTTTTTATTAAAGTTTTCAGAGTTTTTTTAACAATAAAAACTGCGAGAACAAACAAGTAACCAAAGAACATGAACAGACAGACAGGTAGACAGACAGGTAGACAGACAGGTAGACAGACGGGTAGACAGACGGGTAGACAGACGGGTAGACAGACAGGTAGACAGACGGGTAGACAGACAGGTAGACAGACGGGTAGACAGACGGGTAGACAGACGGGTAGACAGACAGGTAGACAGACGGGTAGACACAGGCCATACATCAGTGCAAAGTGAAATGTGCTTTCATACAGACAGTGAGTCTCTCAGAATATGAAGTCCATCTTTATTATCAGTGTTTTGTGTATCGCTCAGCCTGCAGTCTGAAGTCACTGTGTTGTATTTCATGTCGTTCCTTCATGGTAGATTTGTCTGCAGCTTCTGTGTCACGGCCTTCTTGCTCACAGCTGAGAGCTCTTTACAAAGATAGTTGTCCTGGGCCAAAAGTCCAACTGGGATGTTACCCAGGTACAGTGTGACAAAGGAAAAATCAACTTCTAAGCCAAAGATTGTCCGTGTTTATCCAGCAGATTCTTGCCAATATGAATAAGAGGGCAGGCCATTGACTGTCCACACTGTCTCCAGTGTTTATTCTGTCCCTGCAAACTGCTGCTGCTTAAATTTCAATTTTGGAGTCACAAAAAATCTCATTATGTTCTTCCAGCAGAATTCTCTCCATGCTCTCGAGTTGGTGGTCCTAGCCTGACCCGCCCAAATATCTCTGCAGTCATCCTCAGTTATCTCCAGGCCAGACTCCCATTTCTGCGTAACCTGGAAAGTGGAATGGTTCCTGAAATTTTGTAGTCTTTTATAAATTAGAGATATTTAATGTTTACTGTCTTTGGCCTCACATCAGTAAACTGATGAAGTCATTATTGTGTGTTTGTTTGATTTCCTTGTTGAAGTAGTCTCTGAACCGATCTTCTCTTCCCAGTCTGTAAGATTCTGAGACGTAAATAAATGACTCTAGGCAGTTCTGGTCGGGTTCTGTGTGTAATGACAGAGTTCTGGTCGGGTTCTGTGTTCCCTCCATGGTTTCTCTCTCTCTGTCAGTCAGGATGTTTCATCATCGTCTCCTCCTTCTGGTCTGAGGAGTCTTTAGTCTGTCCTGTCTCCTTCTCTAGCCTCCTCGTGTCCACAGCGTCGTCTCCTCTCCTTCACGCTGCCTCGCCGCTTCTTCTGTGGTCTTTTTGGAGGCAGCATTTGAACTGTGTCCTCCTCCTCACTGTGTTTCAGAGTGAGAAGAGGACGCCGTCATCACGCTCGCTCTTTCCTCCGGACGTCCTTTAAACACGCCGCCTGCTTCCTGCTTCCTTCTTGTCTTGACTCGTGCTGATTGGCTGTGGAGCCGGCGCCTCTTGGTGACGTCATGTCTCAGAAGTCTCAGCTGGACAGCGGTCAGAAACACTTCGCCGTGGGTCGGGGGCTCCTCGCTGCCGCAGAGACCTTGAACTTTAGCATGAACGAGCAGCGGTCCGGCCGGCAGATGGGGGGCGTCGCCTCAGGTGTCGGGGTAGGTGGCGGCGGCGGCAGCATGGAGGGGAAGGACGGTGGCTCCCAGATGTCCCGGCGTGGCGCTGGCAGCCATCTTAGCAACACCATGAAGCTGTTTGCGAGTTTGGGGCTGTCGCCCTCGGACCTGGACGCGCTCGCCGAGATCCCCGAGGAGGACATCAGCGTGGAGACGCTGCCGCACATCCTCATGACGCTCAAGAGCCGCAAAGGAGACGCCGCAGAGCGCCGGGCGCCGTCCTCCATGTCCTCTGATGGTGCCACATACCGAGGAGGACGGGACTGGGACGACGTGCACATGGGGAGGATGGGCGGTCCTTCTCTGGGTCAGGGTTCAGCCCGGGCTCAGACCTCGTCAGACTTTGGGTTCGGCTCCCTGCAGGACTCGGCGCCGGGCCGCGGCTTCGGCTTAAATTTCGGCGGCCTGGGCGGCGGCGGGAGCAGGGAGGGGCAGTACTCTGAGCTTTCCCGCCGTGACTCGTACAGCGGGCTCGGCGTGGGCCCGCAGGCGGCTGACCCGGTCTTTATGCAGCGGAGGATGGGCGCCCCGTCTAACGGGAAGGTCCAGGACTTTCTGGGAGTCTTGCCCGCCATGTTCCCCCACGTCTGCTCACTTTGTGACTTTGACGTTCACTCCAACATGGTGAGTACGCCCCGCCTCCTTCTTCTTCTTCTGGACTAACTTTAATGTCTTCTGTCCAGGTGAGACCCGTCCTCCGGTCCTCCGGGTCCATCAGGTCCATCAGGTCCAGTCTGCACCGTGTAGTCCTTCACAGCATGTTCATGCTCTCAGCAGCTCGCGGTCTTGTCAGACAAACATGTTCACATCCACACACTTCTACACGAGACACGTTATATCTGAACCTGGACCTGGTCTGAACCTGGACCAGGTGTTCTGGATCAGTTCTCTGGGTTAAAGAGTTAAAGAATAGTTTCAGCTGATCTCTGAACCACGTTCGTAGTTTGAATCCCTCGTTGAGTCTTTGACTACAAAGTAGTCTCCGGTTCTTGAACGTCCTCATACAGACATATGTTACCTCCTCCGATGAACGACGCCTGGCTCTGCCACCCGTACGCTCAGGACAATCCAAACTTTTCTCGTCTGTTGTTCCCCGTCGGTGGAACGTCCTACCAGATCCTACCAGATCAGGGGCGTCCCTCTCTACCTTCACAAACCTCCTGAAGACCTCCAGCTCTTCAGAGAGGACCTCCTCTACAACACTACCAACAACTGGACATGATACATCTGTCCCCTCTACAGCTGGACCTTGGTTCAGTAGAACTTATTGCTGCACTAACACATAAGGAGAGTCAGATTGTATGACAAGCTGTATGATAGGAAAACTAGTTTAGCTAGTGACGAGCGTTTCGGGAGCGTTTCGGGAGCGTTTCGGGAACGTTGTAAATATGTAAATTTTCCCTTTTGTCAGTTTTTCCAATCTGGTTTTATTTTGAAAATGTATGCGGTTTCTGTGGCTGACTTCCTGTCAGCTCGAGCTGTACAGATCCGTCAAGCCGAGCGGAAAGGTGCTTCTGAACCGGACCGCGGTGGATCTGATGGGTTTGAAATGACCACGATTAGAACACATCGGATCTGTACCCAGAGGAAGTGACCCGTCACAGTTTGAAGATTTAGAAATAAAACTGACATTTTAACATTGAGCGTCTGACAAACTGCCGCTCGCCGCTCGGGTCGTACGATGGCGACGCTTTTCGTGATCGAAGTCTTCTAGATTCAATTGAGCGAGGACGTCGACGCCCTGCAGAGCAGAACACGTTAAAGCGGGTCGCGGATCAACCACGTTCAGTCAGCTCAGGTTTGTTCTGCAGAGTGAGACACGAGCCAATAATCAAAGATTCAATCAGGGATTCATCAGCCGCAGAGTCTAATGAATGAAGGTAGAACCTGACCCAAAGTGGGCCTATCAGAACCAGATGAGCTAATGTTAGCGACACTAGCGGCCAGTGACTCTCTGTTTGGACCTGCAGGAGTGGAACCAGCACACCAACGGACTGCGACATGCAGAGAACAGACGTGTGCTGCTCGACATGTGAGTCACTGACACACACACACACACACACACATTCCTCAGAGAACGTTCTGTTTATGGAGATCTAACGTTGTTTCAATGTTTCAGGTATCCGGACTGGAACCCGGGTCTGTCGTCGGGCAGAAGGTAAGAGACGCTGACACAAAGTCCAGGTGATGGAGGTGTGATGGAGGTGTGATGGCTGTCTTTGGTCTCTCTCTCAGTGGAGGCACTCTGGACACTCCGAACCTGTCTGCTGGTCTTCTTGGACCGGCACCGATGTCTTCAGTCCAGACCGCTGGGATGAGCTCAGGCTGGGGTAAGACAGAACCAGAACATCACCACAGTCTGCAGCAGGGGAAACGTTTGTCTAACGTTTGTCTAACGTTCAGTCTAACGTTCACTGTGTTTGTGTGTCAGGAGGAATTGGAGGTTCTGGTCTGTCTGGGAAGAACCAGCCGGGTCCAAATAAGGTCAGTGTGACAGTGTAACTGCAGGTAACTGATCTCTAATGAAAGCCCGGGGTTAGAATGACGTGTATTGGACCGGACCAGCAGAGGTCATGTGGTGTGAACATGATCATATGATCAGTCTGGTGTTTGTGTCTCAGCTGAGGAGCCGGGTCGTCGTGGTGAAGTACGACAGGAGGCCACTCAGCAACAAGACTCTGTTCGCCTTCACCGAGCCGTTCGGCTGCCTGAGGGAGCACCTGGTCCTCAAAAACAAGGTGAGCACGTCCACCTGTCATGTGATCTGACTGAACCAATCATCAGGTACTGACCCGTCTGTGTCACCTGACCTCCGTCAGGCCTTCCTGGAGATGAACAGTCACGAGCAGGCTCTGGATATGGTCAACTACTACGAGCAGAACCCGGCGGCTCTGTACGGTAAACCCATCACCTTCTACCTGTCCAAGAGGCTGCTGGTCATCGAGGTGAGACACGCCGCCGCCGCCATCTTCACACTGTGACACGCTCCAACGCCGCTGACTCTGTTTTTGTTCAACAGAAAGACGAGCGCTCATCGGACCGGACCATGGACCGGACCTCTGACAGACCGATGGACCGGGCCATGGACCGACCCATCAGAGAGGTCAAAGGTCAGAGCAGTCAGGTGGTGTTCTTCTCCAACCTGCCCAGAGAGGAGGAGAAGAAGAAGGAGCTGCTGACCATCGCCGGACGCTTCGGCTTTGTAGAGAAACACCTGTTCCTGACCGACCAGGTAACCTGACACCATCAGGGCTAGAACCAGCACCGGACTGACCCGGAGTCTGTTTAACCTTCATGTCCATCTCCGTCAGGCGTTCGTCCAGCTCGGGACGCCGGAGGATGCCGAGATGCTCGTCAAGTATTATAGCGTGAACCCGCTGACCATCAAAGGACGACCGATCCGACTCAACATCTGCACCAAGTACAAGACCCTGAAGTGAGTCCGCACCTTCACACACCTGGTTACCACAACAACCACACCAACTAACCAATCCTGTTTCAGAATGATATAGGACCGCCCCCTGAATGAATCATGTGACCGGCAGTCAGTCACATGACCAGATGTTCTTCATGTTTCAGTGTGAACCGCAGACAGGGCGGTTCAGGTGGAGACAGTCGGAGTCAGAGGAGCGGTGGTGGTGGTGGTGGAGGGACCTCCTCCCCCTACAGCTCTGGAGCCAGGACCTCCTCCGGCTCCGTCAGGACCTCGTCTTCAACCAAATCATCATCCAAATCGAGGAGCAGAGAGGAGAAGAAGAAGGAGGAGGAGAACAAAGTGAAGCCTGAGGAGGAAGAGGAGGGGGAGGAGGAGGTGTCAGGAGTGATGGAGGGAGACGATGAAGGAGGGGAGGAGGTGAGAGAGGAGCAGGTAACTGAGGGCGACGCAGAGGAGGAGGAGCCAGAGAGCACAGAGTCTGTGAAGGAGACGACGGAGGAGTCTGAGGAGGCCGAGCAGGAGAAAGAGAAGGAGGTGAGGAGACAAACACTGAACACAGAGCTAGGCTCTGGTTGGCTCATGGTCAGCCAATCAGAGCGGAGCAGAGCTCACCGCGTCTCACTCATGTCGGCGTTTTCACATTCTCACAGGTTCCTGAAAGTGATGATGTCACTGATGACACGTGTGCAGATGTGGGCGTGGCTGGCGGTGATGCCAAGCAGGGGGCGGAGCCAGAGGGACAGACAGAACCAACAGAACGTGAAGAACCTGAGAACAAAGAACCAAGTTCAGAACCAGCAGAGAGCAGCGAGCTGATGGAGGAAGACCTGCCTGCAGACGAGGTACTGGCCCGATCTGACCCAGTGTGATCTACTATTGTAGACCTGTTCTGACCCGCTTTAACAAGTTCAAGAGAGTTCTTTAAGCCCACCTGAGATGATTCATGAAGAACTCTGAGTCTGTTGAAGGTTCTGGTATCAACTGGAGTCCAGTTGATACCAGAACCTTCAAACAGTCGTCTGGACTCTCGGTCTGGACCTGGTTCTGAACTGGTTTTGTCTGACTGCTGATGTTATCGTGGTTCAGATGGATCAGGATTTCCTGGACAACATGGAGGACTTCGTGACTCTGGACGAGCTGGCAGAGGACGAGGATGAAGCAGACAGAGAGCCCGACTCCATCGGTACCAGAACAGTATTAATAATAATAATAATAATAATAATATTATACTAAGATAACGTTATACTAACGTTCATCTTCTTCTTCTCTGCAGACAACTCGAGGAGAGGGGTGAGTCTGTTGACACTGAAACAGTCTGTTCATCATTAAATAAAGTATCATCAGCGTAACGCTTTACCTCCGTCTGTCAGGGTATGAGGGTGGTGAACGTCGTCGGCTTCAGGCGAGGTTATAACTTCCTGAGCGAGCTGCTGGGACTCGCCAAACCTTTCGGGAATGTGGTCAAACATCTGGTTCTGGACCTGAGACCGGAGGTACGTGTCGTGTCCTTGTGTGGACACTGGTTTCATGTTTCCACGTCAAACTCGAACCCTGACCGGTTTTCTCTCTTCATCAGGCGTACCTTCAGTTTGACACAGAGGAAGAAGCTCGAGCCATGGCCAAGTTCTACTGCAACAACAACGTGACGGCGTCGGTGTGCGGCCGACCTGTCAGGATCAGTCACTCCATGAGCTACCCGACCATCCAGGTGAGTCCAGGATCAGAGACGAGGAGTTCTGTTCATGTTGATTTGGGTCGATCACTCTTTGCGTTTGTTCTTGGTGTGTTTGTGGTTCAGTGCGGGTCCAGTAAGGTGGTCTATGTGGGTCAGATTCCGAGCAGTAAATACTCTGACGACGCCATTCTGAAACTTGCCGAGCCGTTCGGGAGAGTCAAGAAATACTTCCTCAACAGGCTGAAGAGAGAGGTACACAACCAGAACCAGAACCAGGACCAGGTCTTTGTTCTCTGATGTTTGTTCGGCATCTCTGATCCATGTTCTGTTTTCAGTGTTTCATCGAGATGGAGAACGCCGAGGACGCCGAGCAGATGGCTGAAGACTGTAAAGCCAACCCGCCGAAGTTCAACGGAAAGCGCCTGACGGTCTATGTGAGCAGGAAGTACCGACAGCTCAAACATGGGTCAGTCTCTTCTTCTGTGGTGACGCCGACAAGTTCTGATCCGTTTGGTTGATCGTTTGGATGAACGGTTGGTTGATCGTTTGGTTGATCGTTTGGATGAACGGTTGGTTGATCGTTTGGATGAACGGTTGGTTGATCGTTTGGATGAACGGTTGGTTGATCGTTTGGATGATCGGTTGGTTGATCGTTTGGATGAACGGTTGGTTGATCGTTTGGATGAACGGTTGGTTGATTGGTTGGTTGATCGTTTGGATGATCGGTTGGTTGATCGTTTGGATGAACGGTTGGTTGATCGTTTGGATGAACGGTTGGTTGATCGGTTGGTTGATCGTTTGGATGAACGGTTGGTTGATTGGTTGGTTGATCGTTTGGATGAACGGTTGGTTGATCGGTTGGTTGATCGTTTGGATGAACGGTTGGTTGATCGTTTGGATGAACTGTTGGTTGATTGGTTGGTTGATCGGTTGTCTCTTTTTCAGTCATCGCTGTCCGAGTGGCACTAAGAGAGAAAACAGCAGCTCACCAACAAAATCCTCCAAATATCCTGAAGAACCTCCAGCCAAGAAATCGAAAGAGGAGAAACCAGAGGAGGAGAAGGAGGAGAAGAAAACAGAGGAGGAGAAGGAGGAAGAGGAGGAACTGAAGGAGGAAGAAGAGAAGAAGGAGGAGGAGGAGGAGCAGGGCGGTGACGTGAGTTGCGTTGATGAAAAGACAGAAGAAAAAGAAGAAAAGTCATCTGAGAAGCTTCCTGAAGATCAGAACCAGACGAGCTGTCTGGATGTGGTCAGTGACATCACTTCCTGTTTACAGATGCTAATGTGGCTAACATGTAGTGCTAATATGATTTGAACTGTTTATTCTCCTGCAGGAGGTGAAACAGGAAGAAAATGAGATAGAGACCACATCGACCAATCAGAATGGACAGACGGAGACGACGACGACGACGACACTGCCGCCACCGCCACCGCCGGCTGAAAACAAACTGAGTGCGGTGTCTCTGCCGCTGCCGCCGTACGACCCCGACAACCCCATCGGTGAGTCATTCATCGTGAAGTGAAGCCAGCTGCTGATTGGTCGATTAACCTTCATGACCTCCTCAGACGTTTTATTAGAGTTTTTCTTTTTAGTAACATTTTTAAAATGTGTTTTAAACTCTGTTGATGCATTTTCACCGTCTGGACACAAAGAAAAGTTTCACTGGATTCAACCAGATTCACACTGAAGGCTGATGCATGGCACACTCTCATGTGTCCCTCAGTCAAGCTGCATGTTCATGTTCAGCTGCATAAACACACTAACTACATGTTTGTAAACAAACATCTCTTCAAAGACATGAAACACAAGATGACCTTTGATCACACCTGAAATGATCAGCACACACACACACACACACACACACACACACACACAGTGAAAATGGCTGAATCTGGTGAATCCAGTAAAAATGTCAAACATGACTTTAGTTAAATGAAATGCTGACATCACAGAACGGTTTGATAGTGTAATGACAGTGAGATTAATAAATGTGTTTGAATGGAAGTCAATGACACATTTTTGGTCACGATGGTGTCCAGAGGGAGAATCTGACACTACATGAAAAATACTAATGCAATCAAATCAATGTAGTTGTTAATGTTTGACATATCCAAGACTCTAATCAGCACCAACACCACATCCACCTTTTTATGTCAGAAATAATGAATCATTAATAGCAGTTTGTTTGGACGTGTACATTTTTACCATGAAGGTGTGCAGTGAGAATCTGAGGAGGGTTAACAGACGTTTGAACCACTAAAACTCTTTGAATCCACTCTGATGACGACGTGATGAACATTCTATGTTCTATTATTCTGATAAATCAAAGTTTAGTTAGTCTGAACACGACACTGATGTTTGTTGTAATCCAGGTGATCATTAATGTGTGTGTGTGTGTGTGTGTGTGTGTGTGTGTTCAGGTGTGGAACACGTGAAGATGGGTTATTACTGCCGCGTCTGCTTCCTGTTTTACTCCAACGAGGACACGGCCAAGAAGACACACTGCAGCAGCCAGCAACACTACGACAAGCTACAGGTGAGACGCAGCTCCGCCCACACCTGCTGCAGAGCTCCGCCCACACCACACCTGAGGGGTGTTTAAACGTCCAGAAGAAAAAAAAAAAAAAATTAGAGAAACTGCAGAATCTTCACGTTATTAAGTTTCCTTCAGTTTCAAAGTAAAACATCCACAAGCTCACTGCTAACAGGAAGTGCTAACAGATTGTTTTATAGATGTTACGTGTCCGTGTTTGCTGATGAAATGAAGCGATGACGTAACGTTTGTCGTCTGTTTCAGAAATATCTGGAGAAAGAACAAACCAAAGCAGAGAAGAAGAAAGGGAGGAAGACGACGGCGTGAAGAGAGACTTTAATTTGACTTTTAGTTTGAACTCTGAGTTGTCGTCATGGAGACGATGTTTACCTGACGGACAGGTGACGTGTCGTCCGACTTGTGTGAATGAATCACACTGTAAAAATAAAACGCCAAAATAAAGTTTCTAAAAGTTCAATGTGAGAAAAATGATTTGAACGTTTGAGATAAAGTGTCGACACATTTTCAACCCACTGTAAAACATGAAACATGTCTGTGAAAGATCTCAAATATTTTACAGTGTACTCATGTTCTTCTACTCTGTTAGCTTAGCTTAGCATAAAGACTGTAAACAAAGGGAACAGGAACTATTTCCTGACAAACTGCGTATCCATCCGCCAAGTGATAGGAAGTCACTTCACAGGAGCTGAGGGGAGGGATACGAGTCAGTCAGAAAGTAGATCCGACGTGAAACGACAAGCTGATTTTATGTTAAGACGTTAGATTTAAACTTTGTTTGAATTTTCTGAATGTTTGTTTTTGTAAAATGAAGTGTTTTTTTTTCTCAGTGATGTTTTTGTTTTGAATTTAAACTTTAAAGATTTTCAAATAAAAAGTCGACAAGTTCAAAATCTGCAGCTTTATTTTAAACTTACATTTTCAGTTTGAACAAAAAACAACTAAACGAGAAGAAACTGAACATCAAGTTTGAAACCCTCAACCTGCTGATGACGATGTGCCCTCGAGCAAAATGTTTTCTTCCTCTGACATTTCTGCTCGACGTTCAAGAAAAGTTTCAGACGAAATGTTTGAGTCACATGACGGCGCCCGGTCAGCTCGTCCACGGATCTTTGCCCGTCTTCTCCTGGAAAACAAAACGTATTTTGTCAGCTGCAGGGGTTAAAGCAAAAAAAAAAAATCATCTGACTGAAAATTTATTTAGGTATCACTTTGGGTCATGGCCGCATACTGCCTCGATATTTAAACACCACGTGGTCCATTATCCCTTCTAGTTCAAAGCCAGGGCATGAAACCAATATTTATTGCAAGACTTCACCATTCTTGTTAATGGGCTGTAAATAACAAATCGTCTGCACAAGTTGTCAGTGCAAGCATTTATTTTCACAATGTTTTAACAATAAACAACGGTGTAACACACACACACAAAATAACTTTAAACGGCGCTAAAGTTAAAACAGTAAATGAAGGTTCTACTTTTTTGGCCTTTTAGTGGTGAATCCGAAGTGATCTAACTTCAGGACACCTGATGCCCGTTTCCGGGGGAGGTTTTTGGCCCAGGACGAGAGGAAAAGGGTTGTCCTGCAGGTGTGGCTTTAGATGAGCCAGAGGCAGAGGGGGTGGAAGAGGAGGAGGAGGAGGACGAGGGAGTTCCAGTAAGAGTTCCTTTTGAGGAGAGGGGTTTTCCTGCAGTGGTAGATGAGGATGAGGAGGAGGAGGAGGTGGTTCCTTTTGAGGAGGAGGAGGAGGAGGAGGTGGTTCCTTTTGAAGAGGAGGATTTTCCTGCATGGGTAGATGAGGAGGAGGAGGAGGAGGAGGAGGTGGTTCCTTTTGAAGAGGAGGATTTTCCTGCATGGGTAGATGAGGAGGAGGAGGAGGAGGTGGTTCCTTTTGAGGAGGAGGAGGTGGTTCCTTTTGAAGAGGAGGATTTTCCTGCAGTGGTAGATGAGGAGGAGGATGAGGAGGATTTTCCTGCAGTGGTAGATGAGGAGGAGGAGGAGGAGGGTTTTCCTGCAGGGGTAGATGAGGAGGAGGCTCCTGCATGTTTTTCCAGATGAGGAGGACGGGAGGTGGCCTGCAGTGGTGGCTCCTCTGGTCATGGAGGAAGAAGGGTGGGAAGGTTTAGTTGCACACATGGCTCTTCTTGAGCTGTATGAGTAGGAGGCTCTAGTAGAGGAGGAGTGTCTGTCAGCAAAAGTGGATGAAGAAGATGAAGTGGTGGGAGCTTTTTTCACCTTCTTCGCCCTCACTGCTGAGAGGACCTTTAAGGCTTCCCTGATTTTCCGATCCTTCTCTTCATTAATTTTCTTTTTCTTCTTCTGAAGATGGCATTTGTACCGGTCAAATGATGAGACACACAAACTCCTCATTGCAGCACTAATTGTCATTGTAGAGGCTGTTTGTTCTGCTGCCTTCAGATGTGTTTTGATCACAGCAAAGCCTTCATAGGTCTCAATGTTTAAGCTGGCCCTATCCTTCTCAATGATGTCATCCATTATGTTGAATGAACCTTCAACAAGAGGGCCAGTAAACACAGAGAGCAGTGCCCTCACCAATTTGCCCAAGACAGGATATCTGATTGAGCCTTCTGGTGTCTTCATTAAAAAGATTTCCCTCCACCAGTCAGTATCAATGCGTGCAGCATTCTCATCAAACCCTTTGGCCTTGTCCTCCAAATCCAGGTCAGTCTGGTAGGCCCTCACTTCTTCATCCAGCTGGCCCAGTTCATCAGTGGTGATGACATTTGGCAGAGCCTTGGCCAAAGTGCTAAATGCAGTGAGTATGTTTTGGTCCTTGATCAACGAAGGTGACAGTGCAGACGAGGAGGAAATTATGACGTTTCTCAAGGGGAGTTTTTTTATCAGGAATGCAGCTGCCTTGGTGTAGCCCTCTCTTAGTAAGGTGTACAGCTCCTGCACCCAAGGTTTCTTCTCCACTCTGGCCTTGTTGACTGCAAAATGGCTGAATTTACCAACCAACAACAATTTGTCTGGATACTGCAGGTCTTTGTTCTGTATATCCAGGTTCAACAAGCCCTTCACATCCAAGGGGATGGCATCAGGCTTCATAAACTTCGAGAGAACGACTCTCACCAGCAGCACCATTTCAACATGCAAGACATGTAGCATAGGCTTTTCACACTGCAGTCTTTTGAGGAAGACCTGGAAGGATGGGAGTACACCTCTGTATAAGTCGATCATGGCTGTGAGCTTACTGAACTCTGTGAAAAGTACACAGATTCTTGTCTTCCTGTCATTATTTACATCGGTTTGACCCTTTGCTGATTTTGCAGGTTGTTGATGTAGTACATCCATCCTAGCCTTTTCATCAGCTGTAACCCCATGCTTCTGCAGTACCTGGCTGAGCAGCCATCTGTTAAAAAAGAAGAAAGAACGACACAGGCCATACATAAAATTAAGAAGAGTAAACAGAGTAACGATAATTATTGCATTTGATCTGACTATAAATTTAATTTAACAAATGTGATAGAGAAAATATTGAAAGGAAAGACTAGACTGCCATCTCACCTGTATTTGCGCTGATCCTGGGGTGACAGGAAGCAGAAATAGTGTACAACCAGTGGATCCAGTAGCTCCCTTAGCCTGTTGCACACCTCCAGCATCTGCAGGAACCTGCTGCTGATGGGGCGGATCAGGCTCTTGTTCTTCATGTGTAGAAGAGATTGAAACTCTCCAAACAATTCCTTCTGCTTTGGAAACTTTTCGATGTCATAATAAACATCCATACAGAATTCTTCAATAAAATTCTTGAATGGACTCAAAAGAGCCTTGGCAGAAATTGACACCATGTGCGCTGTGTCTCCACTGATTTCAAGCAGCGATTTATTTTGCTGTCTGATCTGGGTCTCCACTCCAGATCTCTTCCCTCTCATGACGCTGCAGTTGTCCAGCAAAATAGACACGACCTGATCCCAGTTCAAATTGTATGAGGAGGATTTCTGCTACTGCATTTGTCAGGGTTGAGGCATCTGCAAAGTTTACTTTCTTTGAGCCTAAATGCTGGGTGACAACTTGAATCCTTAAATAATTAACCTATTTATTTGGCGGCGCCAGGCTGCTTCGTGGTCCGACGCATGGGATTTTTTTTTTTTAAATGCCAGCCGCGTCAATTTATCCCGTTCAAGCATGATCAAACACAGCATACGAAATAAGGCACAAGGCATGATTCACAAACAAATGCTTAATACAAACACTGCTGATAGGTGAAGTGTTGTTGCAAATCATATCGGTGTTGTAGCCTATAGCAGGGCTATTCAATTACAAGTTTTGTTGGGCCAAATTTTCAAACCAAGACATTGTCGGCAGCCAGTAAGCAGCAGGTAATGACACATTTTAAAACAACACAAATGAATGCATTGTAAAACAAGTATTATTTATTCATTATTTCCTTCTTAAATGTGGTCACATATAACACAGGCACATCAAAAGTGCACACAAAAATAAAAGAGACATAACTAAGCAAAATCTTAGGCAGTAGCAACACTTCCTTCTACTTTTGAAATAAAAAAAATAAACATTTTGGTCATACCTGATTGAGGAGCATCTCAAAGTGCATAAAAAGAAACTAGTGCACATTAGTAGTAACGTTTGTTGTTTTCTGTAGCTCTCTCTTGGGCTGTGCATGAACGTACCATGGTAGTACAGCTCCGTACTGTACGATGCACCAAACTGCACGTTTGCACGGGTCCCTCTCCTGAGATCCCTCGGGAAAGTTTGCGTGGAAAGTCGGGTGTTTCTCAACGTGGTGCCTCCGCACGCTGCAATCTTTCAGAACCGCGACACACTCATTACAAATTAAACACATCGGTTTGGCATTTAAACTTGGTGGTAACATAAATAAATATTTATCCGTCCAGGCGGGGTTAAACCGACGGTTTTCATTTTCAATTGTACGTTTCTGCTTTGAGAATGACATGTAGTTTTCTACTACCGGCGACTACTAGAGCTACCACTTCTGTCAACAAAAACGCACGGACTTATGGGTTGAATGTTGCTAGGATACGCGGAGTGTTGCATTCATGGTCTGTACTACTGTAGGAATTTTTTATATGCGGTTCTCACTCTGCCTTTCTGGTGGGACCACGGGACCTTACGAGAGCCGAGTTGACGGATTTCCGTCAAAGCGACAGAAAACTTTAACCCCTGCAGCTGTGATGTCACAGGAAGTCATGGACTTACCTGTACTTCCTGTAGTTTGCTACAATCAGCTGTGACATCACAGGAAGTAAGAGACTCACCTTGTACTTCCTGTAGTGCGTGGCGGTGCTGCAGTGCTGCAGTTTGGCTTCGTCCTCGTCGGCGTAGATCAGCTGACACAAGTTACAGAAATAACCAACGACCGGACGGACGAACTCGACTCCTGCAGGAGACACGACGAGGCGTCAGTGAACACATCATGACCAATCCTCCAATCAGAAACAAAGGAAGTGAACACCTTGTACAAGTACACGGTGGGTACGGTCGAATAGTCAAAAAAATTAGCTCCTAAGTCCTTTCCTAACCACTTTTCCTTGACCGCGATAGAAAACGTCAACTTCATTATTATTATCTCAGAATTCAAATAATAAATGAATATTGTCCACCTGTCACAGAAGTCACATGACGTGTTTGTTACGCTGGTATGGTCGCTCACCCTCCTGTCCACTCATATAGAAACATATCAGCAAGTTATGGCAAAGATATATGATTAATCAGCAACGGTAACTTCATGATGATCTGCAGGACGCTGGATGTCACAGTTACAAACAGTTTTTACTCTGTGTGTGAACGCAGCTCCACAGTCAACAACACAACACACTTCATGATCAAACACGTATGTTCATATTCACACGCTCTCTCTGCTGCAGGCTGCATCACACTGTTTAAATACATTCATGTTTTCTGGTTGTGACTGACCAAACGGTGCGCCGATTTTTTTGTCGCTGCCGCAAGGAATTGTGGGACGGCATTACCTCCTTTCCTTTCGTAAAGGATGCTCCGTGTATCCTATGCTAAAGGAGATAATAAAGGAAGCATTGAAGCTCCTTTCCTTCACAGTTTGAGAATTCGAACAACTCTTATCATGGCGGCTACGTTAATACTTCCGGGTCATTTCACTCAGTTAGGAAGGTTCCTAAGCAAATTTGACTATTCGACCGCACCCAGTGTCTGGCGCTGTTCTTACCAACAGGTCTGGTGGGTTTGTGCAGGTCTACAGCACCCCCTTCAGGTCCTGGTTGTGTCTCCTCAGGTTTCTAAAAACAGACCTCAGATCATTAGTGAGTACCAAGAGAGACCCGCTGGTCCAGACAATACCGGTCCACCCAGACTCAAATGTTCTGATAGTGCTGGTACTGACTACTTTCTGGTCCAGGTAGACCAACAACCAGCTGATGCAAGCAGATCTTCAGTTGTACCTGTCCAGTTTGTGGTTTCGGAGGATCTCCAGTAGAGTCTGGTTGATATGGACTATGTGGTCCTGGTGGAGATGTCTCCTGCTCTGGTCTGTCCTTCTTGTGGATCTCTGACTTCTCTTCTGGAGCTTCTTTCTTCTTTGCGGACATCGAGTCGTTCTCTTGAGTCTCTTTTCTTTTTAATGTCTCATTTTCTGAAGTCGTTTCATCAGATGACGACTTCTGCTCTTCCAGCTTCTTCTCTGGTGTCCTGGAGGTGTTTTCTGACGAGTTTTTGCCGACTGATTCCTTTTCTGAAGACTTCTTATTGGCCAGTTTGTGCACCGACTCCTCTTTTTGTCTCATTTTAAACAATGACTCGTTCTCAGGACTCTTGTTGGACCTCGACCCGCTCTCAGGACTCTTGTTGGACCTCGACTCGTTCCCAGGACTCTTGTTGGACCTCAAGTCATTCTCAGGACTCTCGTTAGACCTCGACTCGTTCTCAGGACTGTTGTTGGACATCGACTCGTTCTCTGGACTCTCATTGGACCTCGACTCGTTCTCTGGACTCTTGTTGGACCTCAAGTTGTTCTCAGGACTCTTGTTGGACATCGACTCGTTCTCCGGACTTTTGTAAGAGCTCGACTCATTCTCTGGACTTGTTCTAGATGCCGACTCATCCATTGGTGTCTCCTTCTTCCCTTCAGACCTCCTGTTGGTCTCATCCCTGTTTAGTCTCTCGCTCCTCTTCTCTTCGTCCAGTTGAACCTCCCACCTGTAAAACAGGATTCAGGGTGAGTGACACAGAAAGCGGACAGGTGAACACTATTAAAGGGGGACGGTTTAGAGACTCTGACCCGTCGGTGAGTCTTCTGTGATTGTCGGAGAGCTGTATGGAGACTTTGGAGTCGTTGAAATTCACCGGTTCACTGTTCAGCTCTTCAACAGCTCTCAGAGCCTCTGAAGAAGTCGACATTTCAATGAAACCCTGAAACAAAAAAAACACAACGTTAGCTAATGTTACTTTCCGATGGTGACAGAAGGTGGACAAGGACTTCCTCTGTACCATGGAGACCTGGATAAGCACCTAAGCCCCACAAAGGCCGTAAGAAAGACTCACGCAGCCCGGAGGTTTGACAAAGCATCGCCCTGGCGTCCCAAAATCTCGGTCCAGTCCGATGAGGTCTGCATCTTTGCACGAATCCATTGGGAGGTCTCTGAAGTGAACCACCCGGGGGGACTGAGACCAGAACCAAACATAGAATCAATCAAACAAAATGTCGGACCAATGAAACCGGATCATGATCATCAGGAGAACTTCTTACTTTGTGTTCGTCGTCTTCTTCTGCAACAAAAACAGATTCAAACGATTAAAACTTCATCAGGACCACAGAAGGCCTTGAATTTCAGACTTTTCCAGGACTTTCCAGACCCTCTGGGTTTACCTTGATCATCAGACAGCTCTTCTTCCAGCTCGTCCAGAGTGATGCAGTTCTCCAGGTCTATAGGGGAGTCCTCCTGAGACCAGAACACATGAAGACTTCATAAAATCTGAACCAATATTTCAGACAAGAAAGCCTGAAACACTGGCCCTTCATAAGCCCCGCCCCTTGTCTCAGTGCTCCAATCCTATTTGAGAAAACTTCGGGCAACTGCTCAACTGTGATTGGGGCACAGAGAGAAAATGGCGGACGGGGTTAAGAAGGGTCATTGACAGACTGACATAAAACGAAGGATGAACTCTGCTGATGATGGTTGAAGTAATTTCTGGTTCCAGACATTTAGACCGGTCTCAAACAATCCGGAGCTAACAGCTGGTTCTGGACTCACATCTGTGAACTTCAAACCTTCTTTCATCTTTTATTCTCTTTAAATGAGTGTTTGCACCTCCTCGTCTTCCTCCTGTTCCTCCTCGTCCTGCAGATCTTCTCCGTCCTCTCCAATCACCTCCATCCCCTCGATGTCGCTCTCCTCAGACGACCTGAAAGTCCACAGCTTCAGTTTCTGTTCAGACTCATCGGACTGTAAACCAACAAAAAACACGATGAACTCACTCTGCCTCCTCCTCAGACTCTTCTCGCTCCTCAGCTTCAGCTTTGGAGTCTCTGAAAGGAACTGGATCAGGATCAGTAGGTGGAGCTGGATCAGGAGCTGGTTCTGGATCAAGAGCTGCAACAGGAGCTCGTTCAAGATCAGGAGCTGGTTCTGAAGCTGGTTCAGGATCAGTACTGGACTCGGTGTCTGTGGAGAGAAAACGACAGTCTTAGCATTTCTTGAGTTTAGTTGTATTTTTCTGTTTAATAATAAAAACAACTAACTGTAAAGTTTACTCACCAGTCCGCTCCGTTTTCTCTGGTACGACCAACCCATCTCTGGAACTGGACTTAGACCTGGACCTCCTCTCTCTGCTGGATTTATCTCTGGATCTGGACCTGGTCTTCCTTTCTCTGGAACTGGACCTGGTCCTTCTCTCTCTGGAACTGGACCTGGTCCTTCTCTCTCTGCTGGACTTTCCTCTGGATCTGGACCTGGTCCTGGTCTCCCTTTCTCTGGATCTGGACCTGGTCCTGGTCCTTCTCTCTTTGCTGGACTTTTCTCTGGATCTGGACCTGGTCCTGGTCTTCCTCTCTCGGGATCTGGACCTGGTCCTGGTCTTCCCGACTCTGCTGGATTTTTCTCTGGATCTGGACCTGGTCCTGGTCCTCCTCTCTCCCTCTTCCTCCCGGTCCTTACTGCTCCTCTTCCTCTTGCTCTCGGTCATCTGGTCTTCTTCTCGGCCCGAGCTCCTCGTCCTCTTGGTCGTTGGTTCCTCCTCGTACCTCTGAGCTGATGCGACCCGCCTGCAGGACAAAGAGGGAGCATCAGTACTGACCAGTAATCGTGGATCGGAATCAGTTGTGTCCATCAGGTCTGTCAGGATGGTCATACTCACATGAGGCTCTTGTATTCTCCTGAGAAGGACACTTTGATGAGGTCGCCGTTGATCCTCAGAGTTCTGGTGGAATAATAATCAACCATCTTCTGAGTGTCCGGACAGTTCTTCATCTCCACGAATGCCTGAAAGAAAAACTCACCGTCAAGAACCCCAAGTCCGAACCACGAGTCCGAACCCAGAGTCTGAACCCCAATTCTGAACCGCGAGTCTGAACAGGTCTATAGAGGATCAGCAAGTCCATATGTGTGTACGTACCATGGACGGGAGGAACAGGGTGTAAAGCGGCATGCCAAAGCGTTTGACAATGCTGATCAGGTCTGATCGTCCGTCCTCTCCTGTTGGACTCGGACTGAAACTCAGGACCCGAGAACTCTGAGGAGACGCAAACACTAAAGTCACATGACTTAATTTGTTCCCATGTTTCTCTGCTGTAGAGCTCAGAGAGATCGTATGATTGTAGGAACCACCACAACAATGGAGCCTGTCGTGTGAAGTGCTGATTGGATGAACTTGTACCTGGAGGAAGCTGAAGGTGTTGGAGATGCTGAACTGGATCTGCTCTCCATTCACAGTCGGAGGATAGTTGACGTGGAACTTCACCAAATCCTTTGCCTGATCGACGGAACCCAGCTCCACAAACGCCTGGAACAACACAAACCACGTATAAACTACACTGGACACAGCCCGAGGGAGTCTGAGGAGGTCTGAAGGAATCTGAGGGTCTGCATGACTCTGTATTAAGTTTGTTTGTTGTGAGAAACATCGTGGACTCACCAAAGACGGGAACATGAGGATCTTGACGATCTTCCCGAACGGTTCTGTCAGTTTCCTCAGGTACGCCTCGTCCACAGACTGAGCAGGAAACTTCACACAGACCACCTTACTCTTACTGTTCTCTGATGTCTGACAGGAAACACAACAGATTCATGATGTCAGAGGTCAAAGAGGAGCAGCTGATTAAACTTTAATGCTTTCTGACGAGGGTTTACCGTCTTTGCTTGTTGTGGATTTGGCTGTGACTCTGTTAGGCACACAAAACAGATGTGAGATCAGTAATCAGGACATAACGTTACAAACAAAACATGGAAAACATTGAGGTGTCTTTACGGGAGTTCTGATTGGTTGTCTGGGTCTGCTGGGCAGGTATTCCTTCATCCCTCCCCTTCTCTGATTGGCTGTCGGCCCTGAAGTCAGAACAGATTTTTTTAAAGATGATCTGAAATGTGAGTTCAAACATTATGATACACTGTTCATGAGGAGGGGTAATTATCATGGACAACGTCCTGGGTCTGATGATGTGCGTCACTGACCTGCTGACCGTCTCCATGCGACAGTCCCAGTTTGGAAACCTGCAGAAGAGAAAAAAAAAACAAAGTTTAGAACTTTAAACCTAATCAGACTCAATAAAATGCTGTCAAACAAACTGGGGAGTAAAAGTTGACCAGCGTGATTTTAACAAGGAGGACTTTACCCTGGACTATAACAAGGACTTTAACAAGGACTTTACTCTGGACTTTTTTTTTTTTTAGATATTTTTTTGGCCTTTTCAAGCTTTATAGTATAGAGACAGCTGAAGAGTGACAGGAATGTGTGGAGCGAGAGAGATGGGGAATGACATGCAGCAAAGGGCCGCAGGTCGGATTCAAACCCTGGGCCGCTGCGGAAATGACTGAGTCTTTGGGGCGGATGCTCTACCAACTGAGCTAACCGACACCCCAACCCTGGACTTTAACAAGGACTTCACCCTGGACTTTAACATGGAGGACTTTACCCTGGACTTTAGTATGGACTTTGAGGGACTTTGACGTGGACTTCAGTGCAGACTTTAACAAGGACTAATGTGCACTTTAAGGTGGAGGAACTTACTGCTGCAGCAGGCGGAGCTGTCCATCTGCATGCTGTGACTCGTTGACATGTTTGATCCAAACCTGAAACACAAAATCAAATCTGTGACTTTACGGCTCAGACCGACCGCTGCAGCAGCTGCAACACCTCCATCATCAAACCCCTCCCACCCTGTAGAGGACCACCCCCACCCCCACCAGACTCTGTAGAGAGATTCGAGGAGGACTTACCCTCTCTGACATCACAGTGATGTCACACAGAGAACATGAGTACGGGAACACCTGGGGACACGTCCCGTGGAAGTCCAGAGCTTCTTTCTTGGAGGGTATCGAGGCAACCGGCCGGCTGATGCTCCCGAAGCAAGAGGTCTTAGACTCATGGCGCCGACCACGAGTTTTCTGATGGTAAATGTCAGGAGGAGGAGTCGTTTTGTAATCAGCTGGGCCCAGCTGAGAGAAACAGGAAGTTCTTTTGTCTTTCCGTGCTGAGCTGAAAGAGCCTCGGCCCCGAGAGGAACCTGGACCAGCGCCTCTACAAGTCTTACCATACTCAGAGGGACCTGGTCTGTTCCTGAAGTCCTGAGAGGAACCTGGGCCAGCGCCTGTCTTACCGTACTCAAAGGGTCCTGTTCTGTGGTGAAAGGATGATGAAGATGATGATATTGTTGATGACGATGGTGATGGGTCTGCTTGAACAGAGGTGGGGTTCCCCCAGCAGCTCATATCAGATGAAAGGCTGCGTTGTATATGGTCTGTCGGGTACTGGATCAGCTGAGTGTGGGGGTGATCCCGGACGCCAGTGGAGGTGTTGACGGCGGGTCGATGTGCAGAGCTCTGAGGATAAGAGGAGGAAGAGGAGGAGGAAGGAGACGGAGTGGCTGGAGGGAAATGTTTGATGGTGCCCCTCTTCCCTTTGATCTGTTTGAGGACATGAGGCAGGGACTCGACCGTGAGGACGTCTTCGGGCAGCTCGGCCAGCAGAGCCAGGTCGCCGGGCTCCAGACCACAGCTGCTCAGGATGTTAAGGGCACTGTCCTGAGACCACTGAGCTCCTCTGGAGGACGAAGAGGAAGAGGAGGAAGGGTACAACGAGGAGAAGGACTCCTGAGGCGGCCTGTAAAGGTTGCTGTCCGATGAGGCATGTTGGTGGTCTGAAGAGCTGTAAGGTCCAGGATCGGGGTCAGACGGCGGCGGTCTGTACGGGTAGTTGTTAGACATGATGGGAGGAGAAACGCTTGCGGCGTTTCCTGCAGACAGAAGGTGTCAGACAGGAAGACAGGAAGTGAGACGAGGCGTCGAAGATGACATGAAAACTTGCAAGAGAGGAAAGCCAGCGGTTCTCTGATGGGTCTGAGGAACGTCTGAGACGTGTCGCGAAGAACACACGACCTTAAACCACCATCTCAAAAAGGTCTGTTACCATGGTTACCAAAACAAAACCTCAATCTTAACAGAGATCGACCAGAAGAGAAGAAGAAGAGGAAAAATCCACAAAGTTACATCATCACGCCGTCTGAGACGTAATAGATTAAAAGTATGTTAATGCAGCGCTGGTTACAGGAACAATGGGTAACTCTGAGTATAACAGTGACATCTAGTGGTTAGAAACTGGTACTGGTACAAAAAAAAATCATCTAATTTGGAGCTTTAAGTCTCCGTGACCTCCATACAGACTCTACAGTGAACTTCCTGTTAAAGCAGCCTCCATCTGTTTACTGATGATGATCATGTGACTGTATAACTTCACACAGCGGTGCTGTCGGTCGTAACAATCGATGAATTTATACCATGATCTGCCGGGTCCTCCATACAGATCTCTTCAAATCATCCAACCAGATTCCTGCTACAGTCTGTTCACTCTTGTTATTTGGGCGAGGTGCTCAGCCAACATCGTGCCACCTCAAACACAATAATCAGTTACATTTAATAATATCACTCAACATGAATAATATTTATATATTATAATATATTCTGTCCGTCTCAAACATGTCTGAGAAACTTTCACCTCAGTTTTAACACATTAGTTCAACAGACTGACTGAGGCAGAGGACGACCACCAACTGCTGATCTGTAATCTGATCTCTGATCTGTAATCTGATCTCTGATCTGTGATCTGTAATCTGATCTGTGATCTGTAATCTGATCTCTGATCTGTAATGTGATCTGTAATGTGATCTCTGATCTGTAATCTGTAATCTGGTCTGTAATCTGATCTCTGATCTGTAATCTGTAATCTGGTCTGTAATCTGTGATCAGTAATGTTTTTGTCAGCCTGGTATCTTTACAGAGTGAAAATGTCTCAGCTGTGGTGAAATAATCTGAAATTTTTTGAAAGTGAAACAGATCAATTAAAAAACAAACTAAAAAATTTAGAATGATAATAAATGAATAAATTATCAGATTGAGTCATTTTTTCATTTCCTGTAATATTCTGACATGTTGTCATGACCTGAAATGTAACAGAGGTCAAATGAACGTTAAACTCAATCGAGGCTCCAAACAGGAAATATTAAGACGTTTGGCTCAGGAGAACTTCTTTAACACAGAATACTGAGTTCTGGTTCTGGACCCGGTTCTGTTCAGGACTGAACAACAGTCGTCAATAAATAATCTTCTGTCTGTAGCTGAACTCTGATGTTGATGTTTCCATGTTTGTGACCACAGCTGGTCCTGGTTCAGTTTCATGCTGCTGCTGTCTGACACACTGGGTCACTCGAATAGTCAAAAAAATCAGTTCCTAAGTCCTTTCCTAACCACTTTTCCTAACCACTTTTCCTAACCACTTTTCCTAACCACTTTTCCTTGACCTCAATGGAAAACGTCACAAGGTCATAAGGAAAGATGTGAAGGAGAGGTGATAAGGAAACATGTGAAGGAGAGGTGATAAGGAGTTAGGAGAAGATGACTGCTCTTACACTAGACTACGTCATGATGTGACGGTGAATGTTATTGACGTGATCTGTGGTAAAACTACAAAGTCCAGAAGATGGACTACAAAACACTCATCTGAGATACTTCCTAGATCCTCCCCGTGCGCTCTGACCGTGTTGTTTCATTCAGGAAATATAAACGTGGACAACCCGGTGAAAAATGTGACGTCATCATCAACGTCAGAATTCAAATAATAAATGAATATTGTCCACCTGTCACAGAAGTCACATGACGTGTTTGTTACGCTGGTATGGTCGCTCACCCTCCTGTCCACTCATATAGAAACATATCAGCAAGTTATGGCAAAGATATATGATTAATCAGCAACGGTAACTTCATGATGATCTGCAGGACGCTGGATGTCACAGTTACAAACAGTTTTTACTCTGTGTGTGAACGCAGCTCCACAGTCAACAACACAACACACTTCATGATCAAACACGTATGTTCATATTCACACGTATGTTCATATTCACACGTATGTTCATATTCACATGCTCTCTCTGCTGCAGGCTGCACCTCGTTTCCTTTCCTAAAGGATGCTCCGTGTATCCTATGCTAAAGGAGATAATAAAGGAAGCACTGAAGCTCCTTTCCTTCACCTTTGTACCCTCATACTTTTTACTGGCACATTTACCACTTTGGACAGAAGTGTCCACGTCAGACACAAAGTGAACGGTTAGATTCAAACAGCTCTGTCATGACACGAACCTTCATCAGACAAACGGACCCATGTTCGGGTTCATGCTGCTGCTGTCCGACTCACTGACTCTGGATCGGAACCTCATGGTGACGCTGTGAGAGCTGAACGTGACCTGCTGTCCTCAAACAACATGAACATTTATCATCAGCTACACACACCTGTCCACAGGTAGGACAGCTAACGGACAGACTGTAGCGTCAATGCTGCTCAATCAGAGTTAATTAAGTTAATTATCAGTTTGTTAGTGATGTCACAGGATGAAGATAACGGTCACTGCGCAGGCTCAGTGTGGGTTTAAAACTTTGACTGCAGCTGCGGCTAACAGCGTTAGCTGTTTTCTGTCTGTCAATCTCAGCGAGCTAACCCATACAAACACAGTTAGCTGAAGGCTAACAGAGTTAGCTCAGGGCTAACAGCAGAGACTTCGCGGGCTCACCTTCACATGAACTCTTTGTCTCTTCGTGGCTCTCAGTCTGTCAGTCTGTGTTCGGACTGAAGTCAAAGGTTGTTTCTGTAGTTTGAACAGAAAGTTGAGCTAATCTAAGAAGCTAACAGAGAAGCTAACTGACTGAAGCGCCTCGTTCTGTTTGTAACAGCTGACAGAAATGCTGCCCCCTGCTGGGCCGGAGGACACACCCACATTTCATCACGTCACTGTGACTGTGAAGCTGAGCTCCGTCAGCTGACTGTGGAGGCCTCCAACAGCTCCGTCAGCTGACATCCATCATGGACCCCTACATGACACTGTGGGGTCCATGAGCAGCTCCTTCAGCTGCAGACTGCTACACCCACGGTGTAAGAAGGAGGTGGAGGTCCTTCATCCCTGCTGCTGTCAGACTGTACAACACCTGCACCACCTGCACCGCCTGATCATGGTGTAGTTTCTGTTTCTGTTTAAATTACCACACTACTCACCATACCTTTATACACACCGTGTGCAATATTATTCATATCACGCCACTGTACCTTCAGTACTCGTGTTGCACGTCTGCACACGGTCTGTTGTTCATATAGTCTGAAGATTCTTCTGTCTGTCCGTTGTGTTTGCTCTTTTTATTTTATTTCTGTATATTACACTTTTTCTGCTGCTGTTACGAGTGAATTTCCCTGCTGTGGAATAAATAATAATATCTAATCTAATCTAATCTAATCTAGCAACAGACTGCTGCTCCACCATGTAAGAAGGAGAAAGAGACAGCTCCTTAAGAAGGAGATCTAGCACAGCTCCTCCTCTCTCTAACAGCAGCATGGTGTTAAATATGTTCAGTATTATTTATGATCAGTGTCAGTGAACTTCCTGCTGTGGATCAATAAAGTTAATCAGGTCCCATCAAATCAAATCAATGACTGAATATTAAAGATGATTATTCTGTTTGACATCAGTGACATGGCCTCACCTGTGACTTCATTCGACACCTCTTAGCCACCGTAGCCCTGTGATGACCTGATGACCTGTCCATGGCGGACCCCGCCTCTTACCCAGTGTCAGCTGGGATCAGCTCCTGACGGGACAGACGTGATGATGATGGAAATGTTGAGGAATGTAGGGAAAGATTCCTGAGTGAGAAATAAAAAGTATTCAAAGTATTTTAATACAATGATAAAAGATTATAAAGATTATAATGAGCATACAGTTCAACCATCAGGCAGAGCCACATCATTATTCAGCTGGACAGGACAGAGTTCTATCACTGAAGGTAGTTTGTGGTTCACTGAGTTGATGAACGTCGCACTTTGTCAGCCGGAGCTGTCGTGATGATCCATGTTTGGTCAGACAGTGCATATGCAAACATCTGTATCGATCCAACACATAAACGTCCTTTAATACAAACACTGCTGATGTGACTGCGAGTTTAGCTCAAGGTACACAAGTTACAGAGTTCATCAAATTCTTTTTTCTCCAACACACATCAAATAAAATGTAATTAAATTAAATTAAACGACCCTGATGTTTGGTGTTTTTTTGTAATTGAGTGTGTTTAAACTTATACAGTATATATAATATAATGTACATATTATATACACAGTATAATAATGATACAGGTCTGCATATGTTGTTTTTTTCACTGTTGACCATAAATAAGTCGGAATAATTTAATTTTCAGACACATTCCTCTTTTTATTCCTGTTTAAACACATCAGGTTAATGATGGTTTAATTTGACTGTGATGTGTTTGGAAGAGATCGACGAGTTATTGTCAGAAATCTTCAGTAAATCAGTGAAACAAACAAACGTCTCAGATTAATCAAACAAAAATAAAATCACAATCACGTCATGATTTTATAGTTTATCATTTTAAAACTATTCAGACTTTTTTCCTCAGTGTTCTCTAAATAATCAGTGAATCTGTTTGAATTATTGAATTAAATTAAATGTTTTTATTCTTTGTGAATCGTCTCAGTGGTTCATGTTGTGTTGTGAACAGCAGGTGGCGCTGCAGGATCAGATTTATTTAAACGTCCTTTATTCTGTAAACACACATCTATATATTTATATTTATATTTATTATATTTATGTTTACTTATATTTATGTTTATGTTTACTTATATTTGTGTTTGTTTACTTATATGTATTTATATTTATGTTTATATTTATTTATGTAAGTTTTCCTTCATGATGATGATCGTGACCTTTGACCTTTAAAGAAACATTTATTATATGTTATATTTATGTTTAGACAACAGGTTCACAATGACAGGCTGCTCAAGGTTCAAGGTTCAAGGTTCAAGGTTCAAAGCTTTGTTGGTTTTCATTAAATCAGGTCTCAGGTTTCTGCTCGACGTGTTCAGAAAACTTTAACAGACGATTCAGAGGTAAAAGTTTAAAAAAGAAAAAAGTTCTGAAGGATCAAAAAGTTCTCCAGAGAACTCAGAGCGAGCCAGACCAGAACCAGGTCTGAACACAGAGTGAAACCAGAGTCACACTGTTTACATGTGAACACAAACCTGAGCAATCAAACTCCTCATGTACAGTCCAGAGTCCAGTCCAGCAGAGTCCTGTAGAGTCCTGTAGAGTCCAGCAGAGCCCAGAGTCCAGCAGGATCCAGAGTCCAGTCCAGCAGAGTCCTGTAGAGTCCAGCAGAGTCCAGTCCAGCAGAGTCCTGTAGAGTCCAGCAGGGTCCAGAGTCCAGTCCAGCAGAGTCCAGCAGAGTCCTGTAGAGTCCAGCAGAGCCCAGAGTCCAGCAGGATCCAGAGTCCAGTAGAGTCCAGAGTCCAGTCCAGCAGAGTCCAGCAGAGTTCAGCAGAGTCTAGCAGAGTCCAGCAGGTGGAGCCACAGACCGCACGTTAAACTCTGGCTCAGTTTGTAGAAATAAAGAAAATCAGTCGACGATGTTTGAACATAAAAATCAAAGACATTGATCAATCAGCTGAATCAGCTGATTTATGATTAATTTTAATTCAACAAACAGGAAGTGTGATTAAAATATTCTTTATTATCTGTGTTTCAGATCAGTTTATTCAAACACACACAGCTCCATGTGAAGTTCTACATATATAAATATATTTTGTATTACGAGGTTTTAATTATAGACTTTAAATTAATTAGTAAAATATGTAAATATATAAAACACAAAGACATATAAATAAACATATAAACATAAAAATATACATCAAGATACACAAATTACACATCCAACCTCTATTATATATAAATACATATAAATGCATCATATTAAAGGTGTTTCTAATATTTAAGATATAACATGAGAGGGACAAAATATTAGAAACACCTTTAATATGATACACACAGTGACCTTTATAATAAACATCACAACATCATAACAAACATCATAACATCATAACAAACATCATAACATCATAACATCATAACAAACATCATAACATCATAACAAACATCATAACATCATAACAAACATCATAACATCATAACATCATAACAAACATCATAACATCATAACAAACATCATAACATCACAGTTAATCTGACACTGAAACATCGTCAGCTTCTTAAAGTTTATTTATGTCAGAGTTATTGTTGGATTGTACCTGATGAAGTGGACGCTCAATATATTTATATGTATATTTATATTTATATGTATATGTTACATATACATATAAATATAAATATACAACATTTATATTTATATGTATGTATATGTATATTTATATGTTTGATGGCACTTTAACAGAGTAACTGTTTAATTTATAATCACATCAAATAAAATATGAAAATTAGAGCTGAGCATTTCAAACAAAATCATCAGAAGAAAAAAAATAAATTCAATTAAAAAGATGTTAAATAATAATAAAATAAATCAGAGTTAAATTTGAGTGAATCAAAATTCAATGCAGAGAAATTCAAAATCATTTAAATAATATCGACTGAATAAATAAATAAATAAATATTGTTCAGACCTGAAGTTATGATTTGATGCTGTACAAATAAAATTGAATTAAATATTAATAACATTTATTTCATCATCTGCAGCAGATCTTTATTCAGTCTACAGATGTTATTGTCATTTATATATATAACCACATATTTATATAGATATATTTATACACACACACACACACACACACATATATATATACACATATATTTTTATACATATATTTATACACACATATTTATATAGAGACCTTTTCATATGTAGTTTTTACCTGTGAAGCTCTCTGTGTGTGTTTTATGTTTGTATGAGAACAAACTGATTCAGTGTTTTCACAATAAAACTGATTCTGATTTTAAAACAGTTCAAACGTTTCCACAAATATTAAATAAATATTATTATCACATTATTATAAATCAGATGTGACTGTTATTTTCTGAAAGAACGTGACGTCTGCTGCAGATCTGAAGCTGTCAGAGGAAACATGAACTGAGTTCATCTGTCAGACATTTAACAGGAAAATATATAAAATATAAATTAAATATTTTCTGAGTCGTTTTCATCAAACTGATTTTATTTTATTATATTTTAGTTTACATAAAAACAAAAAACTGAGCTGAGATCAGATTTTATCACGACAGACTGATGTTTATAAAACTTAACTGATATTTTATATAACGGACACGCGATTGAACAGATTCATCATCTTTACTTCCTGTTTTCAAATTAAAGTCTTATTTAAACTTTCCCTCCAAAATAAAACATCCTGAATTTCATTGGTCCGATTTTTCTGTTTGTGAGTTTTATTTGTAAACGGACGAGTCGTCTTGTTCGCTGACACGTTGACGTGAGGTTAATCTGTAATTAGCTCGTTAATTGTGAGCATGTGGAGCAGCTGATGAGTCTGACTCACCTGTTTAAACACCTGAACACGTCCGACAGGAAGTAATGAGGCCGACTGATCCTGGATCTGCTGTTTGACGTCATGTTTGTTCATGAAGTCTGAACGTTTCGTCTGCTGGACTCAGAACACAGAACCTTTGGGCTGAGCTGAAACCACAGAGACCCGATCAGTACATCAGTTCTGTACGTTACATTAAATTTGTTTTGTCAGACGGTGTAGATCAATGCTCGTCGATGCTAACGTTACGTTAGCTCAGTTAGCTTTTAGCTTATCTTCCACTGACAGCATTCACGTTATTTTTATTCAATATATTTATTGTATTTTGGAGTAACAGAGACTTCCTGTCTGTGGTATCGTGTCTTAACGTCCTCACAGCGCCGTCTGTGTCTTTATTAACTCTCTGTCGTGTTTGTTAGCTCGATCATTTCATTTGGGGCTTGTTAGCATCAAAGCTAACTGCAGTCAGCGTTCGTCTGTTTGAAGGTTTGAGCGTCTTCCAGGTCAGCTGACGTCCCACAAAACGTCTCCGTCAGCCCCACGAGTGAAGAGACGAGGACGGACGGACGGACGTGAACGGGATTCAGACAGTCGTCCATCGAGTGATTAAAAGTTTGTCTTTAATCAGCTGACGAGCGTCCAACACGTCGTCCTGAGGGGATAATTAAGAAGCTGCTGCTGCATTCACAGTCAGTTTATTAAGTTTACGGCTGCATGAAGAGATTCAAGACTGACGTTAGTATGAATATCATAATAACCTGATGAGTCTCTGCCTGCCTGTCTGTCTGCCTGCCTGCCTGCCTGTCTGTCTGCCTGCCTGCCTGTCTGCCTGCCTGCCTGTCTGTCTGTCTGTCTGCCTGCCTGTCTGTCTGCCTGCCTGCCTGTCTGCCTGCCTGCCTGTCTGTCTGTCTGTCTGCCTGCCTGCCTGTCTGCCTGTCTGTCTGTCTGCCTGTCTGTCTGCCTGCCTGTCTGTCTGTCTGTCTGCCTGTCTGTCTGAGGATAAATGGATGTTTCTGCATTATGGATGTTTTGTTGGGACGATGTTCATCCGAGCACTTATCCGAGCTCCTCCTTCAGGTTTCTGCCCCATTTCCTCCTCCTCCTCGTCCTCCTCCTCCTCGTCCTCGTCCTCCTCCTCCTCCTCCTCCTCTGGATCCACATCAGGACATTAAAGTTTAAATCAGCTGTTTGTTTTGTCATTAAAACAGAAGAAGCTTCACAAAGACGACTCTGCAAAGTGAAATTAAAGTTAAATATTCATCAGACGAGTTAATTTATATTCATGGAACACTTTGCAAACAACAGCTCGAGTCAGAGAGCTTTTTAAACCTGAATGAAAACAATGAAACTAAAGACGAGCTGCTGCTGAACGCTCCCTCCAAAAACTTCATCATTTAAAATGGCCGCCAAAATAACACGTTAAAAACAACTTTCTGCAAATTAAAGAAAGTCACGTAGAAACTGTTTGCTCTTGTTTACACGCAGACAGGAAGTGTCAATGTGTTTCTTGAATATATGCTATTGTTCTGTTAACCACCAAGCTAACTTATTGAGTTATCTTCAGGGACTCGACAGAGAGTGTTGGCTAGCTGTGGTTTCACTAGCCCAGCTCTGGTTCTGACACGACTCAGCTTCCCATCAACATTCCCCCATGAGCTAACATTAGCTGACAGCAGCTAACAAACTGAGCTAACAGCAGCTAACAAACTGAGCTAACAGCAGCTAACAAACTGAGCTAACAGCAGCTAACAGCAGCTACAGCTGTCAGCAGTTTACTTCACTGTCCATCAGGAAACTCTGTAAATCACAGAGAGTTGATTGGAGGGAAAAGCAGAAATCAGAAACTGATTCAGGATCTGTTCAAATCACGTCTAAAATAAATAAATGAAACTCTGACATTTACTGAGCAGCTGATAAAAGCACAGCAGCATCTACCCGACAACAGACGAGTCATCATCGGAGGGACGCTGACAGCCGATTGGAGCAGATTTACAGTTTTTACAGTGAGAGATAAAAACAGGAAGCGAAGGTCATGTTTTATTTATTTGTTCGTCATAATTAGCAATTTAAATGACAGCGCTGCGTTCAGGACAACTATTATGTTCAATCCTCCCGCTGGGAGCCATTGGCCTGCAGATAGACCAGCAGAGGGGCCCAACATCAGGCCCACAGCCCCACAGGAGGTCACTGATGACTGATGAAGGGTCTGAATGTGTCCGCAGGTCAGAGACTGAAAACCTGAAAATCTTTGACTGACGAAGAGACGATACGATTATTATCAGACATGAGACGAGAGGAGACATAAATTAATTTATCGACACTGTGATCCAACACAAGGGTCGGGAGACGTTCAGGGACTGAACGTGGTGTGTTCAGGGACTAAAATGAACGTGCTTGGTGAAATAAAAGGCTGAAAGACAGACGCCGAGCTGGGCTGACTGCTGTTGGACTAGTCAGTAATATTAGCTGGCTGCTATGTCTGCTGTTGTTGACCTTGTTGATGTTTGGCTGTTAGCAAAGTTGAAGACTCGCTAGTTTTTGATCAGAAGTAATGTAATCAGAACAAATACTCGAGTACAGCTGAACATAGTTACCACAGTGGGATTACTCTCTGACACAAACACTGATTTATAGAGATGTTGGTTTAATCTTTTCCTGCTGACTGCTGGTCTGGACTGTGATCAGATGTTACAGGAGGGTTCGTACTGACTGTCCTGTCTGAGTTTTTTAAGTTATCCAGATATAAGAACGACATAATTACACATCCTGGTCTCTGATGTGGAGCTTCAATAAAACTGGACGGTGCCTCTCGGCTAACAAGCTACGATAGCGTCCTCCAGTTTGGACTTTGGAGGTCAAACAGCTTGATGTGACCGAACCTCCGTTCACTTCATGGTTGAGTCCTGTGGGAGGTGGAGGAGGTGGCGCTGGATGTGGGGGTGTAGTGATGGTGGCGGTGGCGTCCCGCTGAGCGTCACGCTGCAAACAGGATGATGCTGAGCTCCTTTCACGGCAGCTTAGCGTGTTTCATGTTGGACGCGTGTTTGTGGTGATCATGTGACTTCACATAATTAACTTTGTTCACGAAGATTAAAGACAAATCCAAGAATGTTGGACAGCGATGAGACATGAAGGTGATCAGAGAGAAACTCACAGGAGGATAAATATTATGAAGCTAACAGTGAGCGCTGATACTTCTTCATTCATGATGACTGCAGGGTGACCGTGACCTCTGACCTCTACCATATGTTTGAAAGGTGAAGCTAATGCGACCTGATGAACATTTATTCCTTCATGTTTTTGTTTTTAACACTTCTGGTTCTACTGGCTCCGGTTCTGGCACAACACCGCCTCCTCTCCCCGTCATTCCCCCGCGCCCCAGGCCTGTAAACCTCCTCTTCTTCTTCTTCTTCTTCTTCTTCTTCCTGGTGGTCCAAAACGGCTGTGGTACAAACACTAACACTCCCACGGTGCCCTGAGCGGGCAGCCCGGCTAACAAACTGAGCTAACATGAGCTAACAGCAGCTACAGCTGTCAGCAGTTTACTTCACTGTCCATCAGGAAACTCTGTAAATCACAGAGAGTTGAGGCGGAGCAGCCGGAGGACTCTCTTCTCCTTCTTCTTCTTCTTCTGTGGTTTTCTGGTCCCCGCAGTGATTCAGGTGAACTCTGTGAAACTTTCAGACAAACTTTCTAAATTTCCTGAAACAAAGAGCAAAAAATCAGACGCAAGTTTCCTGCGAGCGGATCCGTGCGGCGCTGTGATGTAATATTGATGACCCTCCTCGTCTCCCGACGACCTCCGTTTGGTCGTCTCATGTTTTATCAAATATTCATGAAGCCCCACGTCCCCTCGCTGTCCTCCCTCAGATCCCATAATGCATCTGTAATGTTCTGTCAGGTGAGGCATGATGGGAGAGGTGATGATGGAGTGAAGCTCCTGCCGGGACGGAGGAGGATAATTCCTGATCACAGGAAGCTCTTCTTCTTCTCCTTCTTTTAAAGTTTCAGTGCGTCTGAATCTGGCAGGAGCCTGAAGTTGAACCCCGAGGAACGCCAAACTTCTTTTATCGCTCTCTTTGTCTGACGAACATTTTCATATTTTTACCCCAAACATGAGCGAACCTTTCTCTCAGAGTCAGATGCAGAAACAGTTTCCTCGTGTTAGAAGCACATAAACCAGAAAAATGACCAAATCTGAGCCCGTAAACAAAGTCTGGAGGGAAAAACACGCGTGGTGGGAAATTAAGTTGCGTGGAACAAATCAGCGTTACGGCTGCGATATGACGGAGACGTGACGAGTGAAACTCGCTGCGATGCTTCAGGTTGAATCACTACATCAACGAGAACAAGCGTGACCAGCTCCTGAGATTTAAACTCAGGTACTCCTGTTAGTACTCTTCTATATAGTACTCTATGTAGTACTCTATGTAATACTCTATGTAATACTCTGTGTAGTACTCTGTGTAGTACTGCCTGTACTACTTTGTTTGAACTCTTTCTTCATGTTTTAGTCTCTGTCTCACTTTCTTCTTCTTCTTCTCGTCTTTCTTGCTGCATCATCCCTTGCTCCCTTGCTCCCTTGCTCCCTCGCTCTGTCTCCTGTTGTTTTCTTATTTATCACCATCACTAATATGTCTCACCTCCCTCCTCCTCCTCTCCTCCCCCCTGAGCCTCACCTCCCTCCTTCCTTCACCTGTTCCTCTCCTCTTTCACCTCCATGTTCCCTCGTCGTGTCCCCTCCTCCCTCGCTCATTAACACCGAGGCCTGATGGATGTCGAGGCGAGGCCGGGCTCACCCTCGCCATCGTTCTCGCCCCTGATGCTCCGAGCAGGAAACCCCTCACCTCTCTGCAGGGGTGGTGCAGTCGAAGTGGCCGTCAGGTTCCCATCGGGCCGAGCACCATCTGCCACCGCCCTTGCCCCCCCTGCAGCAGCTCGCCGCTACAGGAGCCCGGAGAGTCCCGACATGGCGGGAAAACAGAGGTGATGATGGGAAGAAGACCTGCTGCATTCAGGACCCACGGGGAAAATCAGACATCTGAGTTTCTGCAAGAAAATATGAGAGAAATTCATGTTCAGACAGGAAGTGATGTTCAGACAGGAAGTGACATGTCATGTTGAACATACAACATGTGGAACGGGTTTGGTATGTTCCACATGTTGTATGTTCTGTTCTCACTGTTTGAGTCTCTTCGTGCTGCTGCTGCTGCTGCTGCTGATGATGATGATGATGACGATGATGATGACGATGACCACACAGTCATTATCATTCACTTCACTCCCACAATCCTCTGCTCCAACTCCAATTACCGTGTGATTGTATACTTGGCATAGAAAACATAATTAACAGCGAGCGTCTCTGCCAACCAAAGCAGCCAAACGTCGATCTGAACGCAGCAACGCAAACACAACAACAACAACATCAACAACGATGGCGGCGGCGCCGACACAAACAGCACCGTGTTCTCAGGTTCACAGGCACGCCGTCAGCTCTGCGAGCTTCACGCTCCCGGGAGGACGCCGTGATTTGCCGTAATGGCGGTGGCGGCTCGGCGCTCTTCTCTCTGATGGACTGCAGGCTGCTGAGGGAGGACGCTTTGTGGTGCGGACAAGAGGAATTATGGGAGAGCACGCCAAGAGAGGCCCGAGGGAAACCATGGATGTGTGTGTGTGTGTGTGTGTTAGAAGGTCCTTTAAAACACACACTGAAGAACGTGTGTGTGTGTGAACACGCCGCTATGCGTTTATATGTTACAAGTGAGTGATAACACAACTAAAACATACATGTGCACTTTTAATGTCATTTCTCAGTGACATCATTTCCTGATTTTAACATTTCAAAACAAAAAGGTTTGATTGTTTTGTTGTCATGGTGACAGCAGTGTGACAGCGTGTCCATGTATAAAGCCTGACGTGTGACTGACAGCTCACTTTGACGGTGTTCTGTCAATGAAATGAAGCGAGGAGGCGGCATCCTGAAACTACAGAATATAAAACGGAAGATTCAGGACAGGTGATGTAGAAATGTTCTGTAAAAACAGTGTTTGACAACAGGTGCAGGAATTTCAAAATAAAACAGGAAGTGAATCTGCATCAGGTACTGACTGATAATATGGTTATTGAAATGTTTGTCAGAACCTCAGTGTGTTTGCAGGTTAACACTCGATGAGTTTCAGACAAACACTCGACGAGTTTCAGTGAAAACACTCGACGAGTTTCAGACAAACACTCGACGAGTTTCAGTGAAAACACTCGACGAGTTTCAGACAAACACTCGATGAGTTTCAGTGAAATCACTTGACGAGTCTCAGACACTCGATGAGTTTCAGACAAACACTCGACGAGTTTCAGTGAAAACACTCGAAGCGTTTCAGACAAACACTCGAGTTTCAGTCAAACACTCGACGAGTTTCAGACACTCGACAAGTTTCAGTGAAAACACTCGACGAGTTTCAGACACTCGACGAGTTTCAGTGAAAACACTCGATGAGTTTCAGACACTCGACGAGTTTCAGTGAAAACACTGGACGAGTTTCAAACACTCGATGAGTTTCAGTCAAACACTCGACGAGTTTCAGTGAAAACACTCGACGAGTTTCAAACACTCGACGAGTTTCAGACAAACACTCGACGAGTTTCAAACACTTGACGAGTTTCAGTGAAAACACTCGACGAGTTTCAAACACTCGACGAGTTTCAGTGAAAACACTCGACGAGTTTCAGTGAAAACACTCGACGAGTTTCAGACAAACACTCGACGGGTTTCAGTGAAAACACTCGACGAGTTTCAAACACTCGACGAGTTTCAGACAAACACTCGACGAGTTTCAGACAAACACTCGACGAGTTTCAGTCAAACACTCGATGAGTTTCAAACAAACACTCGATGAGTTTCAGTGAAAACACTCGATGAGTTTCAGTGTAAACACTTGACGAGTTTCAGTCAAACACTCGACGAGTTTCAGACAAACACTCGACGAGTTTCAAACAAACACTCGACGAGTTTCAGACAAACACTCGACGAGTTTCAGTGAAAACACTCGATGAGTTTCAGTCAAACACTCGACGAGTTTCAAACACTCGACGAGTTTCAAACACTCGACGAGTTTCAGTCAAACACTCGACGAGTTTCAGACAAACACTCGACGAGTTTCAGTCAAACACTCGACGAGTTTCAGTCAAACACTCGATGAGTTTCAGTCAAACACTCGATGAGTTTCAGTCAAACACTCGATGAGTTTCAAACACTCGACGAGTTTCAGTCAAACACTCGATGAGTTTCAGTGAAAACACTCGACGAGTTTCAGTCAAACACTCGATGAGTTTCAGTCAAACACTCGATGAGTTTCAAACACTCGACGAGTTTCAGACAAACACTCGACGAGTTTCAGACAAACGCTCGACGAGTTTCAGTCAAACACTCGACGAGTTTCAGTGAAAACACTCGACGAGTTTCAGTGAAAACACTCGACGAGTTTCAGTCAAACACTCGACGGGTTTCAGTGAAAACACTCGACGAGTTTCAAACACTCGACGAGTTTCAGACAAACACTCGACGAGTTTCAGACAAACACTCGACGAGTTTCAGTCAAACACTCGATGAGTTTCAAACAAACACTCGATGAGTTTCAGTGAAAACACTCGATGAGTTTCAGTGAAAACACTTGACGAGTTTCAGTCAAACACTCGACGAGTTTCAGACAAACACTCGACGAGTTTCAAACAAACACTCGACGAGTTTCAGACAAACACTCGACGAGTTTCAAACACTCGACGAGTTTCAGACAAACACTCGACGAGTTTCAGACAAACACTCGACGAGTTTCAGTCAAACACTCGACGAGTTTCAGTCAAACACTCGACGAGTTTCAGTCAAACACTCGATGAGTTTCAGTCAAACACTCGATGAGTTTCAAACACTCGACGAGTTTCAGACAAACGCTCGACGAGTTTCAGTCAAACACTCGACGAGTTTCAGTGAAAACACTCGATGAGTTTCAGTGAAAACACTCGACGAGTTTCAGACAAACACTCGAAGCGTTTCAGACAAACACTCGACGAGTTTCAGTGAAAACACTCGACGAGTTTCAAACACTCGACGAGTTTCAAACACTCGACGAGTTTCAAACACTCGACGAGTTTTAGACAAACACTCGATGAGTTTCAGTGAAAACACTCGACGAGTTTCAGACAAACACTCGACGAGTTTCAGTGAAAACAGTCGACGAGTTTCAGACAAACACTCGATGAGTTTCAGACAAACACTCGACGAGTTTCAGTGAAAACACTCGACGAGTTTCAGTGAAAACACTCGACGAGTTTCAGACAAACACTCGACGAGTTTCAGACACTCCACGAGTTTCAGTGAAAACACTCGACGAGTTTCAAACACTCCACGAGTTTCAGTGAAAACACTCGACGAGTTTCAGTGAAAACACTCGACGAGTTTCAGTGAAAACACTCGACGAGTTTCAGACAAACACTCGACGAGTTTCAGTGAAAACACTCGACGAGTTTCAAACAAACACTCGACGAGTTTCAGTGAAAACACTCGACGAGTTTCAGTGAAAACACTCGACGAGTTTCAGACAAACACTCGACGAGTTTCAGACAAACACTCGACGAGTTTCAGTGAAAACACTCGACGAGTTTCAGACAAACACTCGACGAGTTTCAGACAAACACTCGACGAGTTTCAGTGAAAACACTCGACGAGTTTCAGTGAAAACACTCGACGAGTTTCAGACAAACACTCTATGAGTTTCAGTCAAACACTCGACGAGTTTCAGTGAAAACACTCGATGAGTTTCAAACACTCTACGAGTTTCAGTGAAAACACTCGACGAGTTTCAGTGAAAACACTCGACGAGTTTCAAACACTCGACGAGTTCCAGACAAACACTCGACGAGTTTCAGTGAAAACACTCGACGAGTTTCAAACACTCGACGAGTTTCAGACAAACACTCGACGAGTTTCAGACAAACACTCGACGAGTTTCAGTGAAAACACTCGATGAGTTTCAGACAAACACTCGACGAGTTTCAGTCAAACACTCGACGAGTTTCAGTGAAAACACTCGATGAGTTTCAGACAAACACTCGACGAGTTTCAGACAAACACTCGATGAGTTTCAGACAAACACTCGACGAGTTTCAGTGAAAACACTCGATGAGTTTCAGACAAACACTCGACGAGTTTCAGTGAAAACACTCGATGAGTTTCAGACAAACACTCGACGAGTTTCAGTGAAAACACTCGATGAGTTTCAGACAAACACTCGACGAGTTTCAAACACTCGACGAGTTTCAGTCAAACACTCGATGAGTTTCAAACACTCGACGAGTTTCAGTCAAACACTCGATGAGTTTCAAACACTCGACGAGTTTCAGTGAAAACACTCGATGAGTTTCAGACAAACACTCGACGAGTTTCAGTGAAAACACTCGACGAGTTTCAGACAAACACTCGACGAGTTTCAGTGAAAACACTCGATGAGTTTCAGACAAACACTCGACGAGTTTCAAACACTCGACGAGTTTCAGTGAAAACACTCGACGAGTTTCAGTGAAAACACTCGATGAGTTTCAGACAAACACTCGACGAGTTTCAAACACTCGACGAGTTTCAGTGAAAACACTCGACGAGTTTCAGACAAACACTCGACGAGTTTCAGTGAAAACACTCGACGAGTTTCAGTGAAAACACTCGATGAGTTTCAGACAAACACTCGACGAGTTTCAAACACTCGACGAGTTTCAGTGAAAACACTCGATGAGTTTCAGACAAACACTCGACGAGTTTCAGTGAAAACACTCGATGAGTTTCAGACAAACACTCGACGCGTTTCATACACTCGACGAGTTTCAGTGAAAACACTCGATGAGTTTCAGACTAACACTCAACGAGTTTCAAACACTCGACGAGTTTCAGACAAACACTCGACGTTGGAAACTTGACTAGAGAACATCAGTGACACGAAGAGGAGACGCCTCGCTTCACCTTCCTGCTTTCTCTCAGAGCGAACGGCGAAGGAGTCTGATAAAAAATGACTTCCATCTGTGTGTGTGTGTGTGTGTGTGTGTGTGTGTGTTACAGTCAGTGTGTGTGTGTGTGTGTGTGTTACAGTCAGTGTGTGTGTGTGTGTGTGTGTTACAGTCTGTGTGTGTGTGTGTGTGTTACAGTCTGTGTGTGTGTGTGTGTGTGTGTGTGTGTTACAGTCTGTGTGTGTGTGTGTGTGTGTGTGTGTTACAGTCTGTGTGTGTGTGTGTGTGTGTGTGTGTGTGTGTTTGGGGATTTGTCTCCCTGTTAAACATCTGGAGAAACAATCTGCTGTAAATAAGCAGCAGCCACTCGCTGCTACCCGATAAATAAAAAGAGAAGAAGCTGCTGAATGTACAGGACAAACACACACACACACACACACACACACACACGTGTTTCTGTGGCATGTTTTTAACACTCATTCATGTTTGTGATCCTGAACGCACCGTCTGTGTTCACTCTGAGAGGTCATCAAATAAATATTTGATTTTTTAATGAATATCATGAAAATATTAAAAGCACAGAACACACACGTGTGTGTGTGTGTGTGTGTGTGTGTGTGTGTGGGTGTGTGTGTGTGTGTGTGGGTGTGTGTTTGCGTGTGTGTTTCCTCTGCAGCAAACATCGTCTGTGTTTGATCTTTGATTAGCTCATGTTAGCTAACGTGTGGTGCTAACAGCAGACAGACTGTCTAAAACCTGGACGTAGTCTCCGTGACCACACCCACCTGTCAATCAAAGCGTCCACGCTCTTAATCCTGCATAACTTTAAGCCTTAATATAATCTGAACAGGTGAGTTGTATAAAAATTCACCCTCAGTACAGTTGTCATGAACGGGGAAATTAGCTATAGAGACCAAAACTGTTTTTTGTACCAGGCTGTAAACATGTTTATTTCTGCTGTGAAGTTGGACATGTTAACATGGGGACTTATGGAGACTGACTTGTGTTAGCTGCTCTCTGCCTTTCATCCTGATAATCTCGGATTATTTTGGACGTTCTTGAACTCTGTTGGAGTTTTTTTGTGTCAAATGTTTCGTCTGTTCAGAACTTTGATTTTTAAACTGTTAAAGACGAGCTGAACCTTCAGCGCCGACTGTAACAAAGAGCTTCAGAGTATTCCCCGAGCTTTTATTGTAGCAGCATCGTCTCTGTGCAGTCCATGTTTCCTGTGAGAGCTGATGTTAAAGTGAGTCAATGAGAAGCTTTGTTCAGTCTTTGTATCAGCGCCTCGCTCCGTGTGGGCGACAGAGAAGAATAACAACGCCCTCCTAAAAAAAAGAGGAAATGGCAGATTGATGAAAAGCCAAACGGGTCCCCGGACGCCGCGTTCTTCTTCTCTGCTCAATATTAAAAACTCCCACACGTTTGAGCAGAGACGACTGTACGCCGCCGTAATGACTCATTTGTTTCATCCTGATGGATGCAGCTCCGGATGGAGCGGGACCGAAGGACGACTGCACCATCACGGAAGAAGAAGGTCTGCAGCTTCAAAGTGACCGCCGGGGGTCGCAATCTGACACACACACACACACACACACACACTCTCTCTCTCTGTTTGAAGCTGGTGTTGGACCGCGTGCAGTGGACAGGTGGTGCTGATGAATATTCAGACGCTCGGCAGTCAAACTGTTTGTTTCCTGTCACCTCCGACCAACTCCTCACACTGCATCCTCACAGCTGATGTCCAGCTGACCATCAGGTTGGTCTATATGTGACCTGCAGGTCCTCCTCGGTTACAGGCCAGATCAGACCGACGCTGACTGTTCAACCTGCTGTCGTCTGACAAGCGATACAGAAGTATCCACTGTTGCACCATCAGACTGCAGAGCAGCTCCATCATTCAGCTCATCCACCTTCAATCATCGTTCATTTTTATATTATTTATTCATCTTATATAAAGTCTGTTGGTGAGCAGCACAACGAGCGGTAGGCTACTGTACTCTGCCAGAATACTGCTCACTGCTGGTCCAGAGGTCGGGTTCTACTTCTGTTTCATGCAGACTTTAAACAGGAATATGAATCCAGAAACATCAGATAGAAAAAGAAAACTCTGCAACATACTTTGACTTTAAGTACATTAACAATATTTACGTACTTTTACTGCAGTAAAGTTTCACATTAATTTATGATTCATTAATCAGATTAAGTTCTGATGTCATATTTTCAGGTTAACAACATTCAGACCGTTAACGAGCAGCAGACTCTCCTCAGGTTTACCTCTTCCATTGAAGCTCTCCCAGGAGGTTCCTGCTGGTCCTCAGACTATGGAGGAACCAGAGGTGAACCGGGCTGAAGATCTGCTGCGGACACGAGCTCTCCTGAGGAACCACAAGAGAACTTTATGATGGACTTTAACAATACAGTGTAACGTCTGATCATCTGATCTTCACGCTACGAGTGTCGGACCTGGTCCAGAGACTCTGAATCCTTCATCTGGTCCTTTAAGAGAAAGAAGAGCTGAACGACAGAACACTTTATTATTTATTATTATTCATGTTTGTAACTTGGAAAATAAGTCAGAAAATTACAGTAAAACATGTACTAAAATGACGTGAAGTCCTTTGAAACTTACAGTAACTGTCTGCCTGTGGTAATAATAAAGTACTACATTTTATTATACAGTCACACTATTACTGTAAAAACAGTAAAATACTGTATTTTTTACAGTAAGTTGCACGTCAACAGCTGCCCGTTAACTGAGCCGTCAGGCTTCAGTCTGCTTTGACGCGTCGGTGTAAACGCTGCTTCTCTCCTGTTAAACGTTCTTCTTCTTCTCTGGTGTTAAATGATTTTCTTCTTCTGTGGTGTTTGGTGGGGTCGGCCGCGGAGCCTCTCCAGCTGCTGAACATTAGCGTTGGTGGTTTATGGTCGGAGCGTTAACATGCAGCGTGTGGTGGAGCTGCAGGATAATTCAGAGTGACTGGTTTACAGTGGAGGTGACGGAGTGTGGAGCATGTGGGCAGCAGATGATTCAGCTTCATTACAGCCTGCAGCGCCCTCCATCACCCCCCGACTCAAATCACTAAATCACATCAACCTGCTCACGTCTGCGCTCGCTCTCCAAAACAAAGTGACACTTGTTGTTTTTTTAAACGCCGCTCTGGGACGATAAAACGCTGATGTCACTTCCTGCAGCTGAGTGGAAACAGATCTGGTTTTTATTTAGTGCCGAGCCGTCAGACATCAAATTAAGACGATCGGCTTCTCCCCCGATGATCGTATCCTTAATGAAGACGGAGCAGAAAGTTTAGCGTGTTCACACACGATGACAACAAACAGACTGAAGAGCGTTTAATAAGAAGACTTCACATTAATGTGAACTTATTATATTATAATTAATCTATCTGAAATGTGAGAACCCAGCTGGGAACATCTGCTCTACTTTTCACTACTTCTACCACAAACTGAGTGTAGCTGCTGTTAGCTACTGTTAGCTCAGTCTGTTAGTGTGACTTCTGCTACATGCATCTATCCTGATGGAAACATTGATAAGTAACAGTAGAGCTAAAGCTAATAAAGCTAATACAGCTAACACTGAGGATCCAGTTGGTTTGGAGCTAGTGCTAATGTAGCTGACTGCTAACATAAGCTAATGTTATGGACCTCGCTAGTCAGGCTAACGTTGCTAACTGATACTATATGCCAATCTTGTAGATGTCGCTAGTTTTGAGATATAGCTAATGTAGCTGACTGCTAACATTAGCCAGGAGCCAAACCCGACAAGAATTCCTGAATTCCCTGTTCACTTGCAAAAGTAGCTAACCGCTAATTAACTGCTGCAAACTGAATCTGCCGTTAGCATGCTAACAGAACCGGGCTCAGAAGCCGGACTGGACCGGGTTCAAGCTAGTGCTAATGTAGCCAACTGCTAACATGAGTTAATGTTATGGAACACGCTAGTTTTGGGAAAAGGCTAACACAGCTAACTGAAAATATAATCTAATGTTGTAGATTTAGATATTTTCAAGATATAGCTAATGTAGCTGACTGCTAACAGTTAGCTGTGTAGCTAGCTGAAGGTAGACGCTGATGCTAGCTCATAGCGCTAGAACAGACTTTCTGTGTTTACTTAAATAAAATTCACTGCCAACATGTTTCCTCGTGGAGAGAGGGGGCTGATGGGAAACGTGGTTCTGATTTGTAGAAACATGAGCCAACATTAAACTGTGTGTGCGAGCTGCAGGATTAAATGATGATGAAATAATAAGTGATGTTCAGCAGCCGTGGACTCGTTCTCTTCATCCGGTCCACATGGACTGTGGTGGTCTCTGATAAATGGCTCTTCAGCTGTCAGGACCTGAAACGTCCTCCAGCTGTGAACACTTACGATGCCACGCAGGACGCCGTTTATCTGCCTCGCCATCACGAGCCGGAGTCACATCTGCAGGGAGGTGGTGGGACGATGACCTGAAGGTTCTGGAACAAAGTCCACCCATAAAAATATTTACAACATGTTTTATTATTTGAATCAAAGTCGACTTACTGAGGCAGAAAAACATTTAATGTCACAAATATAATAAAGTATTTATCCTCTTAATGATGCAGCATGACATGGAAATACTGTAAAAACAGGAAGCTTGTGAGACAATTATTGTGGATGTTGATTGCGGTTAGCAGTTAGTAGTTTCACTGTTAGCAGACTCTTCCTGGACTGGACCGAATACAGCAGCCTACCGAGGTGGTTTTCTTGCCGGGTTTGGCTCCTGGCATCCCGGGCTGAGTCAGTTCAGTTAGCTACACGGCTGACGGAGCTAACCACAGTTAGCGCTTCACTACTTAGCAATGTTTACATCATAAAGTCTGTAAATCACCTCGGCACTGTAACGTTATTCCCTGTTGGTCTCAGAGGCAAACCTGGTCCGGTCCAGCTGCTTAGCCCGGTTCTGCTAACATGCTATCGGCAGTTTCAGCTAGCAGCAGTTAATTAGCGGTTAGCTATTTTAAGCTAACCTAGCTGCATGGCTAATCAAGCTAACGGTGTCTGTACCAGATGCGCTCAACCTGCCAGGAGCTATCTTCAAATCAGGAAACTCCAGATTACCGCAGTACTGTATTTCCTGTCGGTCTCGGTCCGGACGTGTTCACTGGGAGGCTGCTGAGCCCGGTTCTGTTCTGTTGCCCTCTAATGGCAGATAATTAGCGATTAGCTACTTTAGCAGGTAATGCTAACACTAAATTTTGTTCAGAAACTAAATGAGTACAGCTGACAGATGGAGAAACAGATCAGTAAATGTACTTTACAGTGGCTCTAACAGAGAGTAAATCCTGCAGGCGGATCCACTCGATCAGAACCAGATCCGAACAAGATCTCCATGACCATGACGTCCAAACTCTCAGCGGGTTTCAGGCGCTTGTTAATTAATTGTCTCTGCACGAACATCTGTCGTCTCTGGAGTCCGACTGTGCGGTGCCGCGATTCAACATTTATACATGAATCCTTACAGCAGCACCGATTAATGATGAAGCATATGGAAGAAGAAGAAGGAGAAGGAGAGGAAGAAGAAGGAGAAGGAGAAGAAGGAGAAGGAGAAGGAGAAGAAGGAGAAGGAGAAGAAGGAGAAGGAGAGGAAGGAGAAGGAGAGGAAGAAGAAGAAGAAGGAGAGGAAGGAGAAGAAGAAGGAGAAGGAGAAGGAGAGGAAGAAGAAGAAGAAGGAGAAGGAGAAGAAGGAGAAGAAGAAGGAGAAGGAGAAGAAGGAGAAGGAGAAGAAGAAGAAGAACATTCAGGTTCTCACCTGTGACAGAGTAAACTGATCTTAAGGAACCTGCAGGCAGCAGGATTCTGTACTTTGGACTCCTTCTTCAGGTGTTTTCAGGTATTCCTCATTTGCTAAAGTAGCTTACTGCTAATTAGCTGCTGATAACTGAATCTGCCGTTAGCATGCTAACAGAACCGGGCTCAGCTGGACCGGACCGGGTTGGAACACAGCCTTTGACCAACAGGGAATAACTGAACTGACTCGGGAGCCAAACCTGGCAAGTAAACCACGTCGGTAGGCTGCTGTATTCCCTGTCAGACTGGTTTCAGAGATTCTGGTTCTGGTCCGGCCGTGTTCACTGGCAGGTAGAAGCTGATGCTAGCTCATAGCGCTTGGTGCTATGCAAACGCACACTCACTATTGGCTGCTGTAAACACCAATCAACATCCACGACAAGTCCCTCCGCATCTGAGTGTTTTTACAGGAAACACGAGGAAGTAAGACTTGAAGACCTCGCAGTCACGTGATCAATAACTTCTAAGAACATGTGAAGTCATCCAACATCCGTGATCCTGCAGAGAGTCCTCTGTGCGTGTGCGTGTCACTTCCTGTGGTCTCGTTACGTTCGCCTCGTTTCCCTCCAGCGAACATCAGATGTAACCAAACCAGAGGACAAAATAAGAGCATTACTTTTTAAAGACATGTCCCGGAGACGGGAGACGGTGATGCGCGCTGACAGCGGCTGCTAATTGGAGTAAATTAATTTACCTCGGGCGCCGATGTTCGCACAAAGCGCCGCTCGCCGCGTGAATAAGTGATGATCGGCAGCGCCCGTATAAGCCCCCGACTTTTTGAATCATTTAACGCTGCAATCTGCTAATTAGCAGGGAGAAAAGCCAGCTTTCAGCCACAATTAAGACAGGCCTCTGTCAGTCAGGGCGGGTGGAGGGAGGGCGGAGGAGGAGAGGGAGCGCTTCATTTATTCATCCTCTGAGCAGATGCTGAGTGCAGTGGGGGTTTGGATGGAGCGATGCAGGGATGGAGAGGGAGAGCTGAGGGATCTGAAGGGCCTGGAAAGGGAAGAGGAGGTGGAGGAGGGGTGGGGGTTGGCGTGTGGTTGTAGAAGAAGTTTTCCACCCCCACCTCCCCTCCTCCACCACCTCTCCCCTCTTTTTCTTCCTCTTCTTGTTCAGAGTGAGCCTCAGCGGAGGCTGAGCGGCGTGGAGGGGCCCGCCACCAACCAAAACAAAGCAAAACAAAAGAGCTGATATGTGAGGGTGGGTGGGGGTGTTGGAGGAGGGTGGTGTTTAGCATGGAGGCGAACACACACACCCACACACACTCAGACTGGAGGGTTCCTGTTTCACACGCCGAGTGTTAACCAGTTGTAGAGCCCAAGGTCAAACACAGCTCGGCGGGTTCCCCGGGTCATAACACCAACCGGTCCCCCACCACCACCACCAAACCCACCACCACCACCACCACCCTCCTCCACCCAGCAGCAGCAGCTCTGGCACGGATTCAACTGAGCGCGCTCGTGGTGGATCTCACTTTTAAGTGTAAAAATCCCAGCATCCCCTCTGGCTGAGCGGGTTCACGTGTCGGTGAAGCTCCGACGGCGTCGACTCGACGGCTCTGCGGTCCAAACGTGTCGGATTTCATCAAGAGACGAGTTTCAAACAGTCGACCAATAGAAAGTCAGCGCCGGCAGTCAGCAGCTTCACCCTCACACACCTTTAAATCTATGAAACGTGACAGAGTTCAAACATCACACCGACATTTTGTGTTTCATTTGACGACGTTTCTATCGTCATGGTAACGGTACTAAACACATGAAACAGGCGTCGTGGTTTGATGTAAAGAAACATCGCGTTACGTGTGCAACTGAAAATGAATCTTCGACATTCAGTGTTTGTTTCATTCAGCAGAAACTTTTTCACTCTTTGTCGTGACGTCTTTATCTCAACGACATCCGTACGTTAAATAACGTGAGCGTTATGACACGTTCTATCTGTGAAATGAGTCAACAAACAGCTCCATCTCAAAAACAGAAACTCAACTTCCTGTTTAATTTGACACTGAAACATTTGTAGTTTTTTAAACTGACTTTGATTCAACAGTTTGTTAAAGTCTCTCCGTCCTCCATGCAGACTCTTCATGAACTGTCCCCCAGAAAACAGCCTCCGTCTGGGCAGAGCGAGCCGGGTCAGTCCCTGTTCACTGATGGTAACCCGCCAAAATAAGAGCATATACATCAACATAAAGACATATGTTTGTGGTTCAAAACTCTCGACAACACAAAGATCTGGACTTTATTTAACGTGTTTCTTCTTCAGGATCTCAGTTTGTCTCCACAAAGTCTTTTTTTTTTAAAGCAGCGTTGAAGCGTCATGAGGTGATTTAGTATCATGTGACGGTCACATGACGACACAAAGTGAACATTCAAACAGTAACAGGCGTCGTAGAAACAGGACGTGGCGGTAAAGCTGCTGTAAATCAACCTGAAGGAGGCATCAGTGTGTCGGGGTACAGTGGATCACAGCCTCGGTTCAGGGATCTCCCTCCCCGACATCGCCTCGCTCTCATTAGGACACGGAGCGCCGTCTTTGCTGCGACCTGGTCAATTTATTCACGCTCAGGCCCGGGGAGTCCTGCCCCGGACATCCGGCGCCGAGCATTATCGCTGCTTAGCACCTCAGACTTGGAAATCAGCGCCGGGCCGAAGGTAATGAATATGTTAACAGAGGAAGCCCCGAGGATTTATGTCCGACACAAACTGTGAATGTATGCATGTGAGGCTGATGTTTATGCAGAGAGCGCCAAGCACCGCGTTTGATGACTGATGACTATTTATTAGCAGGAAGTAATCAGATTACTGTCCACCAACAGCACACTGTAAAAAATAAGTCTGCAGTCAAAGTTTGTAAAATCAATATCAATAAAACCCGGACGTAGTCTCCGTGACGTCCCCGCAGACTGTCTAAAACCTGGACGGAGTCTCCGTGACGTCCCCGCAGACTGTCTAAAACCTGGACGTAGTCTCCGTGACGTCCCCGCAGACTGTCTAAAACCTGGACGTAGTCTCCGTGACGTCCCCGCAGACTGTCTAAAACCTGGACGTAGTCTCTGTGTGGTGCGTTAGTTTCAGTGAAGCAGCAGGTGGCGTTCAGGTGTCAGCTGACTCAGGTGTGGGGGTGTGGCCTGTTTGAGGTGTGTTTAATTGGTTGACCTACTTTCAAACTTCAAATCCTCGCGGCTGTCCGATCCGCTCGGCGTGGCGTGGTGACTTTAATGGATTTTTGTCCTCAGACTCGACCCCATCACTCGTCTCCTGTGGAGTGTTGCATTGTGGGACGGCATGCTGACAAAAGTCTGAATTTGCTGGCACAACGCCATCTTCCCTCCTGTTGAACTAACTCCTGATTGGCTGAGCGGTCCTGACTTGTGACTGGCTGAGGAGCTGATTAACAAACAGCAGAGACAATGTGGTGCGTTCAGGGAACAAACAACAACAGTCACAGAGAGTTTCTGTAGCGGTGACACCGACAGCGTCTCCTTGACCCAGAGCCGGCGGACATCTCCTCCCTCCCCTCACCCACCTCCCACCTCGGGGTGTGTTTGGGTCTTCGGGGCCTCTCAGACCTTGACTGACTGATTAATGGACTGGACGACAGTCAGCTGGTGAGATTACAGAAACGCCGCCTCCTCGTCTGGGGACGCCGCTGCAAAGAGAAACATCCAGCAGCCTCGGTGCCAACCGTCCTCCCCCCGCCTCCCCCGCCCTCCCACCTACCCTGGAATCTCAGACGTTGGGGAAATTAACGTTGGGATGGAGGAGGGAGGGGGTGATGGAGGCAAACCGCTTGCCAAGCCATCTGAGATCTTCCTCCTCCTCTTTCTCCTTTTTCGATTTTGTTTGTGCCCGCCGCCGATTCCCCGGCCGGAGTTTTTCGGCTCTGCGTCAAATCCCCGCCGTCCTCACGGATTCTCCAGATCTCATTACAGTCAATGAGGCTGCAAAGACTCTGAGATCAAAGTGAAAGACTTCAGCTCTGAAGGACTTTTATTTTTTCACACACGACTGAGAAACATCCAGAAACATCCAGAAACATCCAGAACACCACCAACCGCATCCACACTCAGTACTCCACTACTGTGCTCAGTACACAGGTTTACTCTGATACTGACGGACAGATACTGAAGAATACTAAAAGAACTAAAATAAAAGGAAGGAAGTGATCACAGAGTCAGTCACAGAGACTACGTCCAGGTTTTAGACAGTCTGCGGGGACGTCACAGAGACAACGTCCAGGTTTTAGACAGTCTGCGGGAACGTCACGGAGACTACGTCCAGGTTTTAGACAGTCTGCGGGAACGTCACGGAGACTACGTCCAGGTTTTAGACAGTCTGCAGGGACATCACGGAGACTACGTCCGGGTTTTAGACAGTCTGCAGGGACGTCACGGAGACTACGTCCAGGTTTTAGACAGTCTGCAGGGACGTCACGGAGACTACGTCCAGGTTTTAGACAGTCTGCAGGGACGTCACGGAGACTACGTCCAGGTTTTAGACAGTCTGCAGGGACATCACGGAGACTACGTCCAGGTTTTAGACAGTCTGCAGGGACGTCACGGAGACTACTTGGACACCTGAAACACTTGTTTCCTGCTTGTCTTTGAATGCAGCACGGCGGTCTGCAGTGATCTCGGCGGCATTGCTTCACTTCCTGCCGTCTTCACGCCACCATCACCAAATAAAGCTGTCATCAGCTGTCGTCCTGAGCGTGTTTCTGATTTCAGCTGCAGTTTTTCATTTCTTATTAACGAGCGTGTAAATAACGAGCGGAGTGAGGTGAGGGGGTGTAAATCCGGCCCTGAGGTCTCGGGTTAATTGTTCCGATTGTGTTTTTGGTTCTTCAGGGTCTGAAGCTGCTCACGACTGAATCCCATCAGAGTCCGACCTCACAGCGTCCTCCTGACCTTCATCCTCTCTCTGTCTGTGAACGCACCACAGTGTAGGTGTGATCCTGTAGGAGCATTTGAACGCACCACACTTGGTTTCTGTAGGAGCATTTGAACGCACCACACTTGGTTTCTGTAGGAGCGTTTGGACGCACAGGGCTCCAGAGTGCGACTAATAATTTTTCTAGGTCGCCTGCACCCGACGCTGCCCGGGTGAAAACATACATTTATTTCGCAGGCACATCATCTCTCTGTGTTCTCCTGTGACCGAACTCACACTCATGGTCGGATCATATCGTGGTCTAAACCAATCAGAGACAGAGCTCGGGCGGGTCTCTGCCTCTGATTGGCTGTGGTACTGTTCACTGCTCTAAGTTGTGTGTTTAAAAACTGTGAGTGACCTGAGCGCCAGAGCAGCCGAACTGAAACGGAAAAAGAAAATAAACGCGACAAAACGAGGGAAAATGAAGAGAGGTAGAAACATTGAAAGTTTTTTCATTAAGAAAACTAAGAATACAACCAGCCGTACTGCTGTCATTCCATCCATCCCCACTACTGAGAGTCCGTCCAGCCCAGACACGGAGCCCTCGGTCCCTGGTAAGATGCCAAGACACGGCCCTTCAGCGATAGCATCAGACTCAGAACCAGAGGAGACAACCGAGTCTGAGACAGAGCCCGGCCCAGAGACTCAGATTAAAAAGCCCAAAATGTATTCTTTCAGACAGGACTGGCTAAAACAGTTTCCCTGGCTGAGGTACGACAAAGGACGTAACTCAATGCACTGTGTTTACTGTCAGGAGTGCGGTCAGAATGTGGCCGGTAACAGTGCGTTCATAAGCGGGTCGACAACGTTTCGTATCGAAACTTTAAAAAACTCAACATGTCTAAAAAACACACTATATGTGTGTAAGTGTGTAGAGGAAGTGGCCCTCTCCCAGCTGCATTTCAGCAGCAGGCAGTAATAATCAGGTCCTCTGAGGAATCAGAAATAATAATCAAATTTAATGTTGCATACAACATTGCCAAAGAGGAGTTGTACTTTAAGCACAAGCACTTTTATTTTGAAATGTTTTATTTTGCTTAATGTTTTAGTTTGAAATGTTCAATTTGAGCTCAGTGAAGCTCTTTAAACACTTTATTTTTCTTTTTATATATAATAGTGCTTCAAATAAAGACAAGCGTTTCTCTACACCTTCTTCTTGTTTAAAAATCATTCACATTATATGAAAGTTATGGAGAGCGATAAAAAGGTGACCTGATGGTGTTAAAGGCGACGCAATGAAAAATTTGGGTGCACCTAAATTTTGTGCTGGTTCACCAAAAAAAACTGAACTGTCCCCCAGAAAACAGCCTCCGTCTGGGCAGAGCGAGCCGGGTCAGTCCCTGTTCACTGATGGTAACCCGCCAAAATAAGAGCACATACATCAACATAAAGACATATGTTTGTGGTTCAAAACTCTCGACAACACAAAGATCTGGACTTTATTTAACGTGTTTCTTCTTCAGGATCTCAGTTTGTCTCCACAAAGTCTTTTTTTTTTAAAGCAGCGTTGAAGCGTCATGAGGTGATTTAGTGTCATGTGACGGTCACATGACGACACAAAGTGAACATTCAAACAGTAACAGGCGTCGTAGAAACAGGACGTGGCGGTAAAGCTGCTGTAAATCAACCTGAAGGAGGCATCAGTGTGTCGGGGTACAGTGGATCACAGCCTCGGTTCAGGGATCTCCCTCCCCGACATCGCCTCGCTCTCATTAGGACACGGAGCGCCATCTTTGCTGCATTTGAACGCACCACACTGTAGATACGTTCCTGTCAGAGCATTTGAACCTGATTTGATCCTGCAGGTATTTTTAAAGACTTCCCAGGACATTCCAGGACATTCCAGGATACTTTCCAGGTATTCGACCTGACATTAAAACAGTTTCCTCGCTCTCGTTTAGCAAATGAAGTCTCTGGTGACCCCTCAGGTGAACGTCGTGACCTCTCAGCGATGCCTCGGGCCTCAGGTTGAACACCAGAGATGAAGATTCAGGTGTGTGTGTGTGTGTGTGTGTGTGTTTAATTAAAACAGTGTATGAGTAGGAGAGGTCATTAGCGCAGAACAGATGGGGCCCTGGTTGCCGTGGAGACGCTCCTCATTGTTTACACCTCCTCTCTTTTGTTTGGTTCTCCTCCAAACGAGCGGCGGCACATTTCCCTGCAGCCGCCGCTCAGCGACGTGAGACGCCGCCGGAGTTCGCCGCCGCTTTTGTTTCTCTAAACGTTCATTGAGTTCAACATCTGCCCCGCCGCACGCCACGCCGGACCTCCTCTTTGTGTTCTGGAGGGGTTTATGTTAAACACCCGCCCTCCTTTCATCATGTGATAACCGAGTCGGGCGGCGGCGAGCGGAGGTCACGTCCCCGCTGGGCCAGAACGCTGTCGAGCCCCGTGGCCACTCGCTGCTCTCGCTTTAGCTTGGAGGACGCCGCGGCATTCGGACGCCGCAGGACAAAAAGAAAGCAGCAGAAAAACACCTGAGGAGAAGATTTAAGAGGTCAGAGGAGTCAACCGGCCTGTTTCCTGTCTGCTCCTCCTCCTCCTCCATCTTTAATGTAAAAACCTCCAACAGACAGAACAATGGCTCTTCCCCTGACGAGGCCCCGCTCATCAATAATTAGCCAGAGGTGATCAGACAGACGGACGGACACATTCATTTACATCATCACGTGTTGATGCAGGTCGGCAGATAAACAGGGACTCATCGAGGACTCCGATTGGTGCTTACAGCAGCCAACAGCGAGAGTGCGTTACACCCCCATGACTATACATTGCAGCTAGCGCTATGAGCTAGTGTTAGCGTCTACCTTCCAGTGAATGCTGTGCTCGAACCCGGTCCGGTCCGGCTGCTGAGCCCGGTTCTGTTAGCATGCTAACGGCAGATTCAGTTAGCAGCAGTTAATTAGCGGTTAGCTACTTTAGCAATGGTTATGCTAAAGCTATCTGTCCATCATAAACTGAGAGTTGAAGCTGAGCTCCTCTGATGCAGTTTGAATAAAGTTCTAAAGTTCTGGTTCTGTGCAGTAATCAGTGGTTGTTATCGAGTTCACAGATCGGACAGATCAGTTTGTGTTTGTCTCTTTGTTGCTCGCTGTGGATGAACCGGACCTCGACGCGGGCCAACAGCTTTGGGATGATCTGGACCTCCGACTGTGAGCCGGACCTGAACCCCGGCACCAGTTCTGGACCTCAGTGCAGGTTCAGCTCTCTGCATCACGGATCATAAACGTCTCCTTCATATTAAAAGTCAGGTAATAACTCCCAGAAAGCTCTGTTATTAGATTAAAGGAGGTCCATATAGAAAGTTCTGCTGCGTTATGTGATGAATATTAATTCATGGATGGACAGCGGGGTGGAGACGGGGGAGCCGTGCTGGAAAACAAATTATTTGGAGGCAGCGATTACGGCGTGTTGGTCCCCGGAGTGAAGCCGATGATATTAAAGTATTAAAGCGAACAAGCTCCCATCGACGATGATGGACGTCTAAATTAGTCCGACAAAGACGAAGAAGAGTGTGTACAACAGGAAGCTGTCAGAGCGCCGAGCGAGACACGGCGCGACGCCCGGAGTTCATTACGGAGCCGCGTTCATAACGAGTTCACGTCCTGTCAGCTGTCTGCGGCAGGAAACATGTCCAACAGCAGCTGTTCAAACATGGCATTATGGGTAATCAGGTAATCAGGTCCTGAGGTGTGACATCACAAATATCAGAAGAAGAAGAAGAAGGTAACAAGTGAGCAACACAAGCTAACGTTACTCTGAAGCATGTCATGTTGTGGTTTTAGCTGGAAAATGTTAGCTCGCCAGCTAACGTGTTAAAAACCAGTCTGAGTAGATAAATGAGTTCAACAGCTAACGGGAACCATGATGCTAACAGCAGCTACAGTTGGCAGTGAAACTGCACACACAGATGAGTGTCACTCTGGACCTCCACCGTGGACCAGAACCGAGCTACAGGGTTCTGGGTTTAACCTCCATTTTGGTTCATGTAGCGCCATCATCAGGTTTTAACGTGTCCGTTAAGACTTCCTGACCTAACACCTGCAGGACTACAAACATTCCCATCAGCCTCAGCTGGACTTTGTGTTTACTGCTAATTAGCTGATGTTAGCATGCTAACATGCTAAGCTAAGATGGTGCCATTTGTTTTGCAGTTTGAAAGTGAGCTAGCATTACCTTAGCACAAACATGCTACCATTGACACGTGTGTGTTTCTAGAAATAACTGGACCTGCAGAACCGGTCAGTGTCCTGTCAGATCATCTGGTCCACATCTTTAAGAACCAGTCCAACACCTCCTGATGATGAAACCCAGAGTTTGGTTCTGTTTGCTTCAGAGGATTCTGGTTGAGCTCAGCACACTCACTGCTGGTCCTGAAGTCTTTGTCACCATCCAGGTGTGAAACTAGTCGTCATGTGACTGACAGCAGGTCTGTGGTTTTAGCACCTGTAATGATGAAGCGCCTCTCGAGTGTCCAGGTGAGAAGACGACGTCTAAAAACAGGAAGTTCATCAGAGCATCCAAGTCGACCCATCAGGTCATTTTTTAAATACAGACAATTATTTTTTGTATTTTGAGTTTTCTGAGACGTTTAAATGAGGCTCAACTATGTAATTATGTGAAACTCCCTGTTGGACTGGACCCCGCTGGTTTCAGAGGTTCTGTTTGGTTCTGGTCCGGCCGTAAACAAACTGTACTTCCTGTTTCATGGAGACTTTAAAAGACGACAGATTCAATGTAAACTTCTACAAATTAATCTACAGAAACACTTTTAAGGCTCGAGTTCTTCTTCTGTGGTTCTCCGTCAGCATCGTCCTAACCTCTGACAGCGATGGCGTCCGATGGCGTCCGACGGCTGGACCGGGCGGAGGTGCGAGGTAATTGCAGCCCATTTGTAGCTCGACAGCTGGGCAGAATTCAGGATTGCCATTTGGCCCGGAGTGGAGGGGAGGAGATGCCACATGTTCTATTAAAATGTGATGATCCTGGCTCCCGCCGCGCCGCCGCCTCCACCCAGTTTGATGTCCCACTCTTTAGGGCCTTAATGGGAGCTGCCGTGTCACGCCGCGCTCTCACAGTTCAGGACGGTTATTTACGCCTTGAGTTTGGCTTCCTGTTTTATGTACGAGCGGCTGTGTGTTTGTGATGCTCTTGTTTGTGTCCAGATGTTCGTGGTCGGGTCGCAACGGGACGACAAACTGTCACCCATTTTCTTTTATTTAAGAGACGTGAGAGCGCGCCGTCGCCGCCGAGAATGAGTTAACGGGAAGAAGGTGACAGAGGCTTCGTTTAAATACGACAGTGACATGTTCTGTCACTTAAAGGAGGAGGAGGAGGAGGAGGAGGAGGAGGAGGTGCAGATGGTGTTTAAAATGGAAGATTTGTCCGAGATGTCGACTCACTTAGAAGTCTAAATGTGTCGTCACGTCGCCTCACGTCAAACAGAGTGACGGAGACGCAGGGAGACACCTGAAGAGGAAAACTATGAATGAATGAAAGTTTCAGAGTCTGATTAATTAATTATAATCACTTTAGTTCATTAATTCTCCAACCGATCGTTTAAAGACCTCTGATTCACATACTGTAGGCCTGGACTGTACAAACAAAGTGTCTCTGATCTAATTATATTCATTATGTTGACCCACAGGTGACCTTCACGACCCGCAGGTGACCTTCATGACCCACAGGTGACCTTCACGAGCCACCGGATGTCCATGAGTCACATGACGGCGACCATCCCCGTTTCGTGAACAGGATCAAGCTGAACGCACAAACAGGTGGAGGTGTTGGTGGAGGTGGTTTAGACTCACCTCTCCAGGTGATTTGTGGTGGTCCATGAAGGTGTTAACGAGCCCACACAGGTAAACAGCTGGTCTCCACACTGTCAGGTAAAACTGGAGTCTAAACGAACAAAATCTACGTAATGTTACATAACTTTAAAGTAACATATGTAAGTTTTAACAGTTACGTGTATCGTCAACGTAAATTTCATCTGTTCTAACGTTATGTCAACGTTAATGGAGCGTTAGCTTCATCAAAATTACGAAATAAAGTTTGAAAAAATGTTAAATATTTTAAAAACTTTTAATAGTTTAAAATACGTAAAAACTTTTAAAAGTTACGTTGACGGTATACGTAATTATTTAAACCAACATTTAACAACAAAACTTACATAATGTGAATGTAACGTGACCGACAGCTCCATCAGACAGTTTGAAGCTTCACCTCCACCTCGGACCTCCAACCAGAACCTGATCCGACCCGCGAGTGTTTAAAGTTTCACTGCAGGAAGTCATTAAAGTGTAAACAGTAAAATGAACTCAGAGGAGGGAGGCTGAACTTTTATTACACCTGCAGCTCTGCGCCTCGCTGCACCTGAATCACACTGATCCGGACCCTCGGCTCTGATCCGGACCCTCGGCTCTGATCCGGGCGGCGTTCCCCTCCGGGTGTCTGATTACCAACTAGAAACAAAGGTGTGTTCACCCCAGCAGAAACTTGCCGCCTTGCCGCCTTCAGGTAAACAGCTGCTCTGCGAGGCGGACTAAAGACCTCAGAGCCCGGCGGCCACGCCCTGCAGCTCGGCCAATCATCATCATCATCATCATCGCTGTCAGGTGGCCCAGCCGAGCACACTAACCCTCCTTCCTCTCATCTCATCTCATCTCCTCTCCTCTCCTCTCCTCTCATCTCCTCCCTCCTTCCCTCCCTCCTTCCTCTCCTCTCCTCTTTATTTCCCTCTGGCTGCTCGCTCTCTTTACAAAGCCCCGGAGCGTTGTGGCAGCGTTCTCTGAGCGTTGCGTTGCGCAGCATGTGTTTGATTAAAAAAGTGTAAAGTTACAAATGAGTTAATAAAATCATTTAGGCCGCTCGCTGCAAATGGTGATGAATGTCTTCCATATGTTCCCAATAAAGCAGCCGAGCGCCGCTCGCCGCCCGTCCCCTCCGTCTTCGCCATAAACAAATAAATTAAAACAATTACGGCGCCGAGCGCCGAGCGTCTTTAATGAGCGCCGCCCGCTGAAATATGTGACAGCTCTCGTTTGCCCACAACGCCGTCTGTCTCTATCGAGAGGCTGTCGGCCATCTTTCACATCCATCCAGCTTCCTGTCTGTGAACCACCTGAGAGCACCTGATGACTCTCAACACGTGGTCAGAGGGCTCCTGAGGGGCCACGAGGTGGTGATGATGAAGATCATGTGATCTGAATGAAAGGACAGGAAGAAGCTGCTGAGTGACCTTTAATGTTTGTTTAGACAGATGTTACATTTCAATCTGTTTTTTGTTTTTTTAAGCTTTATATTATTTTTGACAGAGACAGCTGAAGAGTGACAGGACTGTGGAGAGAGAGAGAGAGATGGAACGACATGCAGCAAAGGCCCGCAGGTCGGATTCGAACCCTGGACCGCTGCTGAGCCTTCGTACACGGGGCGGACGCTAATCGACACCCCGCATTTGAATCTGTTTAAACTGCTGAGTCATGTTACACAGCTCCACACTTGACTCATGACAAAATGCTGAGTCGCTTCTTTTTGTTTCCATCGTTATTTAAATTAAAACATTTGAACACACACGATAGTCTCTGAGGCCCAGCAGAGACCAGAACCAGAACCAGAACCTTCATCTGACACCAAACAGAACATTTATCATATTAAAGAGTCTCTTTGATGAACTTCAGGTTTTTAAAACTACAAATCCCACAATTCACCTGAGCGCTGACCCTGATCTACCAAAATAAAAGCCTCCATCTAACACAGTGTATCTCACAGTTTTATTGTGAAACTCTGTACAGGAGCTGCTGAGGGACAAAAATCTGTTTGAACACATCTGGACTCGTTATCGTCGTAATCAGAAACATTTCTGTCAGCTCGGCCCGACCCGAACACACAGGAGCCGCTCCGGTTCTCCAGAACAGACAGAGCCACCTCATGATCTTTATCGATGCTTTTATTTTGAAAAAGCTTTACTACTTTACTTTCCCTGGTGTGGGATCATTACGGTCATCTTATTTTGAAAGGGTTTAGGACTTTAAGCTAACGTTAGCGTTATGTTAGCTTCGTTCACAGGACAGAAATACGTTAAACTGTGTGAGGTTAGCAGTAGCATAGCTGCTACTAAAGAGGCTAGCATAGCTGCTCCTAAAGAGGTTAGCATAGCTGCTCCTAAAGAGGTTAGCATAGCTGCTCCTAAAGAGGTTAGCATAGCTGTTGCTAAAGAGGTTAGTGTAGCTGCTGCTAGCAGCAGTTCAGTTGTCTGAAGTGTTAGCTTAGCTTCAGTCTGTCATACAGAGTTAGCATGATGTCACACAGGAAGTGAAGACTAATTATCATAATGAATAATTAATGAGACTGAAGTGAAACAGTTGAAGATGATTTTGTGTTTTCACCTCTGAAGGTCTGTTCATCCAGCTGAGGGTGGTGTTCAGGTGGAGGTGGTGTTGGGACAAAGCCACAGCTTTAATGGGACTCAGGTAATGGTCCTTACACTGACCGAGGGGGGGATGGAGGATGGGTGGGGGTGGTCCAGGTTTGAGTGTAGTGACCTTCACCGAGCCGAGCCGAGCCGCTCGTCTGGACTGAAAACAGATAAAACAGAAGAAGCAGATGATGAGAGGAAATGAGGCTTTTAATGGAGGTTTATTAAAGAGGTGGAGAAGAAGAGATGGAGGAGGGTCGAGGGCGGAGGAGGTCAAGATCAGATCACACACACACACGCACATACAGTATACATATTCATCCTGAGGACGATAGTTTAAGTTGTCATCAACAACCTGAACCAGAAACATACATCATGTGGATATAAATATACTTTTATTTTGGCGGGTTGCCGTCATCGTCAAATTTTTTTTATTAAACCAGGAAATGTTCCACTGAACATTCAGGCAGGCAGACAGGCAGACAGACAGGCAGGCAGACAGACAGACAGACAGACAGACAGACAGACAGGCAGGCAGACAGGCAGGCAGACAGGCAGGCAGACAGACAGACAGGCAGGCAGGCAGACAGACAGACAGACAGACAGACAGAAAGGCAGGCAGACAGACAGGCAGGCAGACAGGCAGACAGACAGGCAGGCAGACAGACAGGCAGGCAGACAGACAGACAGGCAGGCAGGCAGACAGACAGGCAGACAGACAGGCAGGCAGGCAGGCAGGCAGCCAGGCAGGCAGACAGACAGGCAGGCAGGCAGACAGGCAGGCAGGCAGGCAGGCAGGCAGACAGACAGGCAGGCAGACAGACAGACAGGCAGACAGACAGACAGGCAGGCAGGCAGACAGGCAGGCAGGCAGACAGACAGACAGACAGACAGGCAGGCAGACAGGCAGGCAGGCAGGCAGGCAGGCAGACAGACAGACTAAGAACAGGTCAAACGTTCAATACAAGTCATGAAATCAACAACATCAGCTAAAACAACAACACCTCGTGATTTCAATATAATATATTATATATATTATATATAATATATTATATACTATATATAATATAATATATACTATATATTATATAATATATACTATATAATATATAATATATACTATATATTATATAATATTCAATTTGGATTTGAAAGCATGCAAAGAGATCTTTGAGTTGTAAAACATTCAGTCAGACTCTTCCCTCGCTCAGTACGAACATTTGGTATAGATGAAATATAAAAGTCCATCACACTTTGAATAAATAAAAGAACAGAGATGATGGAAGCAACGCAACAATCGCCTTCTATATGAAAATATATGTGTATGAAAATATGTGTATGAAAATATATGTGTGTAAAATATAGCAGTGGGTGCTGAACAAGGCCGTCCTACCCGAGCATGAAGCTCAGGTTCTGTTAAATTAAATGCACATGGTGGTCAACAGCTTTAGTGAGAGTTGATGCACTGCAACAGATAACTGATATCAGCATCAGTCACATCTCACAGATCAGTGAACAGGGACTGACCCGGCTCGCTCTGCCCAGACGGAGGCTGTTTTCTGGGGGACAGTCCATGAAGAGTCTGCATGGAGGACGGAGAGACTTTAACTGATAAAGTCAGTTTAAAAAACTACAAATGTTTCAGTGTCAAATTAAACAGGAAGGTGAGGTTTTTTTTATGAAAATAAATTGTGATTGTCAGATTCTTTATTATTTTATTAAAAACATTATAATATGATTGACAGTGAGGACAGTGAGGTCTCTGCCAGAGCTGCACTGATATCTACATAAATATACCCTGAGGAGGAAACCACACCGGGCACGTCCGGCAATGACGCTGTTTTCATCTGGGGAACGTTTCAGGAATGTTTCAGGAACGTTTCAGGAACATTACAGGAATGTTTCAGGAACATTACAGGAACGTTTCAGGAACGTTTCAGGAACATTCTCCCCTCAGACTGTAACTCTGATTTTTCTACTTCATGTTTTTCTAAATATGTTAAATTGTTTTGATGATCTGAAGTTTGCACAGGATGTTTTATTTTGAAAATCTACAGGCTTCTTGATGCCTGGCTTCCTGTCATCAGCTGAGCGCAGAGCAGCTTCTGAACCGGACCGGACCGCGGCGTGGCCCGGTGGGTTTGACACACCGACTGGAACGATCAGCTGTGACAAGCACACAGCCTGTGAATTTACACACACACACACACACACACAGTAGCACACACACACAGTAACACACACACACACACACACCCAGCAACACACACACACACACACACACACACTCAGTGTTGTTCGGTTGATAAAAGATCAGAAACCTGAACAAAGTCTGAGATCTTCAACCAGAGAGGAGTGTGTGTTTCACTGTGTGTACCTGAGTGAGTGTGTGTGTGTGTGTGTGTGTGTTACTGTGTGTGTTACTGTGTATGTGTGTGTGTGTTGCTGTGTGTGTGTGTGTGTTACTGTGTGTGTGTTGCTGTGTGTGTTACTGTGTATGTGTGTGTGTGTTGCTGTGTGTGTGTGTGTTGCTGTGTGTGTTACTGTGTGTGTGTGTGTGTGTGTGTGTGTGTTGCTGTGTGTGTGTGTGTGTTACTGTGTGTGTGTGTGTGTGTGTGTGTGTAGGAAGGCCTCTTGTCTTTTCCAGTTTGCGGCGTCCAGATGGGAAGTCATTTTTTATTCGTCTTGCGGCGGCTCTTCACATCTGTCGGCCCAGATGTCTAATGAATACTGAAGCAGGCCGTGCTGTCGCCTCATTAATACTGCACTCGCGCGGGGAGCCCGGACGGCCCGGCTGCGTCGTACCGCCGCCGCCCACCGCGTCCCGGCACGGCGCTGGAGCAGAACGCGGCGCTGCGGCGGCGTCCTCTGGGCCCGGCGCCGGCAGCTGGCGCCTCGCAGGAACAAAGCTGCCGCACTTTGTCGGCCTAATGCCTCTCCGTGTTGTCACTTAAGGTCTTTATTGGTATTAATTGATACGGTCGGAGCAGCTCCACCTCCTCCTCTCCTAAACATCAACAACACCACCAACTCCACCCGACATCAACCGACACTACCCAACACCACCAACTCCACCCGACATCAACCGGCACCACCAACACCACCAACTCCACCCAACCTCAACCGACACTACCCAACACCACCAACTCCACCCGACAACACCACCAACTCCACCCGACATCAACCGACACTACCCAACACCACCAACTCCACCCAACTCCACCCAACATCAACCGGCACCACCCAACACCACCAACTCCACCCAACATCAACCGACACTACCCAACACCACCAACTCCACCCGACATCAACCGGCACCACCCAACACCACCAACTCCACCCAACATCAACCGACACTACCCAACACCACCAACTCCACCCAACTCCACCCAACATCAACCGGCACCACCCAACACCACCAACTCCACCCAACATCAACCGGCACCACCCAACACCACCAACTCCACCCAACATCAACCGACACTACCCAACACCACCAACTCCACCCAACTCCACCCAACATCAACCGGCACCACCCAACACCACCAACTCCACCCAACATCAACCGGCACCACCCAACACCACCAACTCCACCCAACATCAACCGACACTACCCAACACCACCGACTCCACCCAACACCACCTGACACCACCCAACACCACCAACTCCACCTGACACCATCCGACACCACAAAGACCACCGAACTCCACCTGACACAATCCAACACCACCTGACAGCACCCACACCACCAACTCCACCCAACACCACCCAACACCACCAACACCACACAACACTACCCAACACCACCCAACACCACCAACTCCACCCAACACCACCTGACACCACCCAACACTACCCAACTCCATCTGACACCACCTGACACCACCCAACACTACCCAACTCCATCTGACACCACCCAACACTACCCAACACCACCTGACACCACCTGACACCACCAACAACACCAACTCCACCTGACACCATCCAACACCACCCAGCGCCACCCAACACCACCTGACACCACCTGACACCACCAACAACACCCATTATCAAACAACACCACCAACACCCACCTCCTCTGACAGGCTTCTGCTGTTAGCTTAGCTTTTGCCTGAACTACATTTACATTCAGTCATGTAGCTGACGCTTTCATCCAAAGCGACTTACAGGGAGCAGTCGAGGGTTCAGTATCTTGCTCAAGGACACTTCGACATGCAGACTGGAGGAGCCGGGGATCGAACCACCGATCATCTGATTAGTGGACGACCCGCTCTACCTCCCACAGCCGCCCCAGTTTAAATTAAACTGAATTATTGAAGTTTATCTGACAAAAAAGTTTGTTTTGAATTGTCAAACTTCTTAAATTGAGTTAAAACAATAAGTTTCTTTTTACAGTGTAGTGTCCGAAACATTTTACAGTGTTGTTGTGTTTTGGACCTCAGAGCCTCCGTACTTTAACGCCTCCGCCTGTGAAACAAACAAACAGCTGATGGACCCTGTACACCACCCTGTACACCACCACGAGGCTCGAGACTGAAGCTACTTCCTGTTTTTATACTGAGAGCTCTCTGATTGGTCATTACTCACAGGTGTGCTCCATCAGCCAATCACAGGCAGCAGGTGAAGCTCACAGAGTGATTAAACTTTAATTAACACCATCACACAAGTCATTTACAGTGAATTCATTAATTTAAACTGCTCGTTAGTAAAAACATAATTCATGTAAATTTCATTCATTAAAGTTTGACGATGATCGTCTCGTTGTCTGTCTGTTCACTGTGATGGTTTCATCCAGTGTGTCTGATAGGCTGCTGTACTCCCTGTTAGAATACTGCTCACTGCTGGTTCTGAGGTTCTGTTCGTATCAACTGTAAACACTAATCAACATCCACGATGAGTCCCTCTCTGAGCGAGCTGGATGTGGACACACACACGTGTAACAGACATGTAACAGACGTGTTAGTGTGTCAGCAGGAAGCTGCGTCCGATACGTTTCATGATGAACTGATCTGCTGTCAGCCTCGCGGTCACATGACTGGCGCTTGTTCAGCACTGAGGTGACATGACGTGAACGCAAACTGTCCTCAGATCAGCACGACATCAATTATACAGAGAGAGACGATGATCCCACAGGAAGTGCATATTCATTTTTATCATGAGTCAACATCAAAGACGACACTTCAGATTAACATGTCAGCTCAGAGAGATTTAACCTGTCTATCTATCTGTCTGTCTGTCTATCTGTCTGTCTGTCTGTCTGTCTATCTGTCTGTCTGTCTGTCTGTCTATCTGTCTGTCTGTCTATCTGTCTATCTGTCTGTCTGTCTGTCTGTCTGTCTATCTGTCTGTCTGTCTGTCTGTCTGTCTATCTGTCGTCTGTCTGTCTATCTGTCTGTCTGTCTATCTGTCTGTCTGTCTGTCTGTCTGTCTATCTGTCTGTCTGTCTATCTGTCGTCTGTCTGTCTGTCTGTCAGGCAAACATTAGCTAACATGTCACAGACGTCCAGACCATCGGGTAGCATGACGACGACAGCCTCAGTTACACAAATGAGTCACTCCAGTTATTTTCTGTCCAGCAGAGACTGGAGTTGACGTCTCCGTCACATTTAAAGGTCCAGTCTGTAGATTTCCTGTCCTCTAGTCGTCCTCGACTTTTCCTCTACTGCCATCATGAGGTCAGAACAGGAAGTCTTCAGTTTGATGACGTCATCACTCGTTGATATAAGTTGAGAATGAATAAATGTTGTTTTGTTCTGCAGATGTTGGAGATGTTCTGTTTCTCTCTGTCAGCTGTTTCACTTCTTCATAAATCAGGAGGACGAAGACAAACGACCACCGCTGCTGCTCGTCCAGGTGTGTGTAATTTATAACACTGCTGTCAGCTCATTGGTCAACAGACAGGATATGATGCACGACTCAGAGGCTCAGTGTGTCACTTCCTGTTTCTGAACATTTCCTGTCACATGATCCAAACATGGAGAGTCACCACACTGAGGTTTTAGACAGTCTGCGGGGACGTCACGGAGACTACGTCCAGGTTTTAGACTGTCTGCGGGGACGTCACGGAGACTACGTCCAGGTTTTAGACAGTCTGTGGGGACGTCTCAGAGACTACGTCCATTTTTTAGACAGTCTTTGGGGGACGTCACGGAGACTACGTCCAGGTTTTAGACAGTCTGCGGGGACGTCACGGAGACTACGTCCAGGTTTTAGACAGTCTGCGGGGACGTCACAGAGACTACGTCCATTTTTTAGACAGTCTTTGGGGGACGTCACGGAGACTACGTCCAGGTTTTAGACAGTCTGCGGGGACGTCACAGAGACTACATCCAGGTTTTAGACAGTCTGCGGGGACGTCACAGAGACTACGTCCAGGTTTTAGACAGTCTGCGGGGACGTCACAGAGACTACGTCCAGGTTTTAGACTGTCTGCGGGGACATCACAGAGACCACGTCCAGGTTTTAGACAGTCTGCGGGGACGTCACAGAGACTACGTCCAGGTTTTAGACAGTCTTTGGGGGACGTCACGGAGACTACGTCCAGGTTTTAGACAGTCTTTGGGGGACGTCACGGAGACTACGTCCAGGTTTTAGACAGTCTGCGGGGACGTCACGGAGACTACGTCCAGGTTTTAGACAGTCTGCGGGGACGTCACGGAGACTACGTCCAGGTTTTAGACATTATGCGGGGACGTCACAGAGACTACGTCCAGGTTTTAGACAGTCTTTGGTCTTTCAGAGTGAACTTTGTTTTAAATAAATGTCTGTCTCCGTCCTCGGCTCCGTCCTCAGCTGTTAGAGGTGATCCTGCAGAGGAAACTCTCCGACTGGTTTGGTGATCTCGGCGTGAAGTCTTTAAGCTGTCAGCTGTGCCGTGACGTGTTTTAAAGTCTTCAGGTGTTTGTCCATCGTCGTCTGTCCCTCATTGATATTCAGGGTGGAGCTGACGGTCGTGGATGGAGGGTGGTGCTGATGTGGGAGATGAAGGGCAGCTCGGTGGCAGCTGCTCGGCGGTGCTGTTCTCCGGGTGTCGTGTGTTGGAGGAAAAGGTCACCTTACCTGCAGACAGACTGCAGCTTCCAGACAGGTGGCTGCTCCAGATGTTTGTTTGTCCTCTTTAGCTTCCCGTAGATGTAGTCTGTGTCGACACGCAGTGACCTCAGCGGGAGGCGGAGGTCTGATCTGAACACATGTTCCTCCTCCGTCACTCTCAAACGTCCTTTTTTACTCTCGTTTAACTTTCTGTGAAATATTTCTGCACTTTGAAGAGTTTCACTGAGTGTGAACAGGAAGGGGGGTGGACAAAATAACAGAAACACACAAGCTGTCAATAATTTATTAAAATATTTATACAGAGTAGTATAAGTATAAATATATAATAAATAATATGATAATAATATATAATATAATATGTCTGCTGCTCAAACTCGTGACGACATTCAAAGATTCTACTGCTGTTTTATTGGACGGCTGTATTATTCAAACATAAAATAATAATATAAATATAATAACTGTAAAAATGATTTTGGCTGTTTGTGTCTGTAGATTTAAGTTTTAAGTAATTAAAGTTAGCATTATATAATGCCTCATTTGCATATTTAAAGATTGAATTTATGTGAATCAACACATGAAGTGTTTTTTAATAAACATTTAAAGAACATCAGACAGATCAAATGATCAAATATTATTTTTGGTATATTTTATATTTACAATAAAATATTTTACAGACAGACAGTCAGACGTGTTTTCACGTCTTGTGTTTAGTTTTTTGCAGTTTTCACTGACAAACTTTGATTATTGAGTCAAACTGTTTTAATATTTCATATCTGGACATAGAAATGTTTTTCAGACGTCGTTTATAATGTAAAACATTGTATTTTGTGTTTGTCAACATAAAGTCACCTGACTCAGTGTGTCACATTAAATTAGTTTATTATGTTGATCAATAAAACATGGAAATATTCTGCAGCCTGTTAAAAACATGTTGTTCATATTTATATTTATTTATTATTCATCTTAATCTTTATATTTTAAGCTGCTGTATGAAGACAAATGAAATAATAATATATGTATGATAATAATAACTGTATGTTAAACTGATAATTTAAAGTACGTTTGTGTGAAAAATGTAAATTTCATAATCATCACACCTGAAAGGTGTGTAACATGTGACAGGATGTGATGTCACTTCACTGACAGGCTTGATTTGATTTGATTTAACGAGGAGCGACAAAGATGAACGTGAAACTTCAAGTTAAATAAAAAGAAATCTGAACTATGAGAACAGTCAGACGATCAGCTGATCTCACATCAGTCTGAATCAGTTTAAACTGTCCAATCAGATCAGCTCGTTAACAGTCAGCTGATCTCACATCAGATTCAGACAAAGACAGAGACGGTGTCACTAAAGACCAAAAAGAGTCCATCTGAGAGACGACTGTTTCCACCTCCACCCTCAGCCCATCGGCTGGTGTTTCATCAATAAGTGATGGTGTAAAATAAATAAGTCATGGTGACATGTATGACAGATGAATAATGAAAACATGTTTTTCTTTACTTTCCTTTGTCTGAACTTCACCTGAAGGCTTTTCAAATTAAAACTCCACATCACACACTCTCTCTCTCTCTGTGTTAACACACACACTCTGCCTCGCTCGCTCCTTTTATTTGTCTGAGTGCCTTCAGGGGGAAACGCAGCGCCTCACAAACAAACACACACACACACACACACCTGAAAACACACACACACACACACCTGAAAACACACAAACACACACACACACACACACACACCTGAAAACACACACACACACACACACACACACACACACACACACACACCTGAAAACACACACAAACACACACACACACACACCTGAAAACACACACACACACACACACACACACACACCTGAAAACACACACACACACACACACACCTGAAAACACACACACACACACCTGAAAACACACACACACACACACACACCTGAAAACAGCCTGAAACCTGCTGCAACCTCCTCACATCACAGGTTAATTATCAACACAACGCTGACGAGCTCATAAAATATTAATAATAATTATTAGATTTAAAGTGACACACACACACACACACACACACACAGTTTATAAGAAGTTTGTTTGAGAGGACAGACGAACATTTACAGTGAGGACGTCTGTAGACCAACAGCTGACTGCTGATGTCACTGTGATGACAACATCTGACCACCGGGGGGCAGAAAACATGTACACACACACACACACACACACACACACACACACACACACACACTGAAGCTTTGGTCTGATAAACACAAACACTCAAATATATTTAGTCTCATCCTTCACAGGGACGTTTGGACAGTTTCAAGTTTACAGAACTACCGTTTCTTTACAGCATTATACTGTGTTTATTTACAGTATCATACTGTGTTTATTTACGGTATCATACTGTTTTTATTTATAGTGTCATACTGTGTTTATTTATAGTATTATACTGTGTTTATTTACGGTATCATACTGTGTTTATTTACGGTATCATACTGTTTTTATTTATAGTATCATACTGTGTTTCTTTACAGCATTATACTGTGTTTATTTACGGTATCATACTGTGTTTATTTACGGTATCATACTGTTTTTATTTATAGTGTCATACTGTGTTTATTTATAGTATTATACTGTGTTTATTTACGGTATCATACTGTGTTTATTTATAGTATTATACTGTGTTTATTTATAGTATTATACTGTGTTTATTTACGGTATCATACTGTGTTTATTTACGGTATCATACTGTGTTTATTTATAGTATTATACTGTGTTTATTTACGGTATCATACTGTGTTTATTTACGGTATCATACTGTGTTTCTTTACAGCATTATACTGTGTTTATTTACGGTATCATACTGTGTTTATTTACGGTATCATACTGTATTTATTTATAGTGTCATACTGTGTTTATTTATAGTATTATACTGTGTTTATTTACGGTATCATACTGTGTTTATTTATAGTATTATACTGTGTTTATTTATAGTATTATACTGTGTTTATTTACGGTATCATACTGTGTTTATTTATAGTGTCATACTGTGTTTATTTATAGTATTATACTGTGTTTATTTACGGTATCATACTGTGTTTATTTATAGTATTATACTGTGTTTATTTATAGTATTATACTGTGTTTATTTACAGTATCATACTGTGTTTATTTACGGTATCATACTGTGTTTATTTATAGTATTATACTGTGTTTATTTACGGTATCATACTGTGTTTATTTATAGTATCATACTGTGTTTATTTACAGTATCATACTGTGTTTATTTATAGTATTATACTGTGTTTATTTACGGTATCATACTGTGTTTATTTACGGTATCATACTGTATTTATTGACGTATCATACTGTATTTATTGACTGTATCATACTGTATTTATTGACTGTATTATACTGTGTTTATTTATAGTATTATACTGTGTTTATTTACGGTATCATACTGTGTTTATTTACGGTATCATACTGTGTTTATTTATAGTATTATACTGTGTTTATTTACGGTATTATACTGTGTTTATTTATAGTATCATACTGTGTTTATTTACAGTATCATACTGTGTTTATTTATAGTATTATACTGTGTTTATTTACGGTATCATACTGTGTTTATTTACGGTATCATACTGTATTTATTGACGTATCATACTGTATTTATTGACTGTATCATACTGTATTTATTGACTGTATTATACTGTGTTTATTTATAGTATTATACTGTGTTTATTTACGGTATCATACTGTGTTTATTTATAGTATCATACTGTGTTTATTTATAGTATTATACTGTGTTTATTTACGGTATCATACTGTGTTTATTTATAGTATTATACTGTGTTTATTTATAGTATTATACTGTGTTTATTTACGGTATCATTCTGTGTTTATTTACGGTATCATACTGTGTTTATTTATAGTATTATACTGTGTTTATTTACGGTATCATACTGTGTTTCTTTATAGTATCATACCGTGTTTATTTACGGTATCATACTGTGTTTATTTATAGTATTATACTGTGTTTATTTACGGTATCATACTGTGTTTATTTACGGTATCATACTGTGTTTATTTACGGTATTATACTGTGTTTATTTATGGTATCATACTGTGTTTATTTATAGTATTATACTGTGTTTATTTACGGTATCATACTGTGTTTATTTACGGTATCATACTGTGTTTATTTACAGTATTATACTGTGTTTATTTATGGTATCATACTGTGTTTATTTATAGTATTATACTGTGTTTATTTACGGTATCATACTGTGTTTATTTACGGTATCATACTGTGTTTATTTATAGTATTATACTGTGTTTATTTACGGTATCATACTGTGTTTATTTACGGTATCATACTGTGTTTATTTACATAATTCTACAGCTGGGGTTTATTATATTTCATTATTATTAGACTTTATATTCACACCTGAATGTTAATGAGGACAAACACCTGTCTGACCTCTCATTGGCTCCTCAGATTGTTGTGGGTGTGTTCATCTAGACTGCACCTCTGACCACTTCCTGCTGCCTGTGCGGCCTGCAGAGACTTTCTGACATCACTTCCTGCTGCCTGCGCGGCCTGCAGAGACTCTCTGACACGTCAGTGTTGAGTTCAGGCTCTGGAGGAAAACTCGTCACTCTGCTGTGATGAGCTCTAATGTGTCTGGGTTAATTGGAGTAATCAGAGGGGTTAATTAGCCCTCTGCTGTGTCTACCAGAGACCCGGAGTGTTATGAAAGCAACGCCGGCGGCGTGGAGGGGTGACACCTCTTTAGCGAGTCACAGGGTTAAATATTCACTGAGAGACAGGAGGGAGTTCACGACAGAGGATGGAGAGAGGATCTGAGAGGAGGATGATCAGAGGGTGGAGATCAAAAAGATTTCAACTTTCAAAACGCAAAACCTGAGAAGACGACGACAGATTTAAAAATGTTTTTTACATTCAGCTGAGCTGAGTCTGAAACAGGAAGTCAAATTATGAAAGATTCAACAGGAACACAAAAAAAGAAAAGAAAAAAAAAAACGTACTGTAAAGTACTGTAAAGAAAAGCTAACAGAGCTAACACTTAGCGCTCCACTTCATGCTATTTCCGCTAACACGTAACAAGCTAACAGCGATGGTCGGTTGAACGGCGTGGTGAATGTCAGATAGCGGCGACGAGCTGTGTCCTAAAATATGGTGACCGCTGCCCAGAATGCAATGCAAAATATTTTCAAAATAAAGGTCACGGACACGTGAAGACGAGAAGGAGGAACATGGTTGAAACCTCCGGAGACTTCCCCCCTCCTCGCCCAAACACCATGAAGAGAATAAAAAGAAGTCATTCACGAACAGATTGAGATAAATCTAATAATGAATAACTGCAGACGTGTGCAGCGCTGTGTGAACGTTCTTTAAACGTTCTGTATGTTTAACATAAAGCTGAGTTTTCACCTGAGGTGTTGAAGCGTACCTGCTGCTCAGGTGTCTCATCCTGTTAATGAAGTCTGTGAAGACATGTTTGATGATCAGCATGTCGGAGCTTGTCTGACTGTTAACGACACGCAAACACGTTAAAAACACGTTAAAACATCATCGACGCTCACCGTGCGATTTTCTCACCTGATGTAAACATCCGATCTGCTGACACGTCCAGCCAACACCTGACGAGACACAAACTGCTGTGCAGACAAAATATTTCATTTATACTACGATGAACTGCAGTCTGCAAACGTTCACACAACGTTACAGGAACGTTTCTCCTCCATCACATTAGTCTGACAGCTCCAGTGCAGAGCTGAACTTCATCAACACGGATACGAAACTTTCAACTGCACGACCATGAAAACAAAACATTGTGTTCGATGTTGGAATTCCCGCCCATCGAACCACGACTCAGTCACAACGTGAAACCTCCATTTAAATAAGTCAGACTGGACCGGAACAGAACAGAACCTCTGAACCAGCAGTGTCCAGTCTAACAGTGAATACAGTAACAGAACCTCTGAACCAGCAGTGTCCAGTCTAACAGTGAATACAGCAACAGAACCTCTGAACCAGCAGTGTCCAGTCTAACAGTGAATACAGCAACAGAACCTCTGAACCAGCAGTGTCCAGTCTAACAGTGAATACAGCAACAGAACCTCTGAACCAGCAGTGTCCAGTCTAACAGTGAATACAGCAACAGAACCTCTGAACCAGCAGTGTCCAGTCTAACAGTGAATACAGCAGCCTACCGAGGTGGTTTTCTTGCCGGGTTTGGCTCCTGGCATCCCGGGCTGAGTCAGTTCAGTTTCCACGTGGTTTAAAGACTTGGCATGGAGTCTGTAATAAACGACACTACCCAGTTGCATTATGGGAAATGTAGGCAGCCCTGTGTGTAATCTGACTTGACGGGACAGACTCCATCAGACAGGAAGTGTAAATCCTAATTTCAGGATTCCAGTGAGCGTCTCAGACAGAGGATTTCCCGCCTCTCTGATCTGAATATTAAACGTGTTCAGGTCGTCTGGATCGTGGACCGACGTCAAACTGAAGAAACACGGAGCTCAAATCCAGACGAGAGTCTCAGCTTCATTAGCAGAGACCAACATTAAACAGGGATTAGCTCCGGCCTCGTTCCCACATTAATTACAGGGACGCCCTTCAACGAGCCGACACCTTCATTAAGAGAGATCAACGAGGATACGAGCGTTCTGATTGGACGACAACGACGACAGGAAGCTTCATTTAATGTTTTATCTGTTAGAGTGAGGCGTGTGTGTTCAGTACAGAGACTACGTCCAGGTTTTAGAGTCTGTGGGGATGTCACAGAGACTACATCCAGGTTTTAGACAGTCTGCGGGGACGTCACAGAGACTACATCCAGGTTTTAGACAGTCTGCGGGGACGTCACAGAGACCACGTCCAGGTTTTAGACAGTCTGCGGGGACGTCACAGAGACTACGTCCAGGTTTTAGACAGTCTGCGGGGACGTCACGGAGACCACGTCCAGGTTTTAGACAGTCTGCGGGGACGTCAGGGAGACTATGTCCAGGTTTTAGACAGTCTGCGGGGATGTCTCAGAGACCACGTCCAGGTTTTAGACAGTCTGCGGGGATGTCTCAGAGACCACGTCCAGGTTTTAGACAGTCTGCGGGGATGTCACAGAGACTACGTCCAGGTTTTAGACAGTCTGCGGGGACGTCAGGGAGACTATGTCCAGGTTTTAGACAGTCTGCGGGGATGTCTCAGAGACCACGTCCAGGTTTTAGACAGTCTGCGGGGATGTCTCAGAGACCACGTCCAGGTTTTAGACAGTCTGCGGGGATGTCTCAGAGACTACGTCCAGGTTTTAGACAGTCTGCGGGGACGTCAGGGAGACTATGTCCAGGTTTTAGACAGTCTGCGGGGATGTCTCAGAGACCACGTCCAGGTTTTAGACAGTCTGCGGGGATGTCTCAGAGACCACGTCCAGGTTTTAGACAGTCTGCGGGGATGTCACGGAGACTACGTCCAGGTTTTAGACAGTCTCCTTAACGTGTTCTTAATGTGTTTGTATGTTGCAGAGCAGCAGGAGGAGCTGTGATTGGTCGGTTGTGGTCGGCTGCAGGAGGCAGATGCCTCTGACATCTGGGTGATGTCAGCGTGTTGTCATCACATTGTTAGCGCCGTAAACGTGCAAACAGATTAACGGGCGGCAAGCCGGCGTTCTGCTGCTGAGGGCAAGAACGAATGTGAGCATGTGAATACGCCTGTCAGTCAACGCAGAGGGAGACAAGACATCATCATCAGGACAGACGAGTGTCAGTGGTTAGTTAGCATATGTGCTACATACTACTACTGTAAGCTACAGGTAGCTTAGCTTAGCTTAGCTAACATTACTTAGCTAGAGAGGTAAGATGACTTAAGTCATGTTAGCTAACATATCAACACTTTATGTGACTGTTGCAGCTTCGATCAATTAGCATGTCCAACATTAGGCTAACATGACTAAGCGGGGTTCAGACAGGATCAGGCGCTGCGGTCTTTCAGTTCATTTCAGTGGAGGGTCGTGCGTTTCAGCACCGGCAGTCCGCTACGCAGGCGTTGCCGAAAATAACGCACCAGCGTGCGGGAGAGAAGTTGATCCAGATCCAACTTTGGGAAACCGGAGCCCCACGTTACACTCCGCAAACCAATCAGATCAGATCGGTCAAACCTGCACAGACAGCCTGAAATGTCTCTGAGACTGTCTCTGAGACTATCCAGGTGGATTCACGGACTAAACTCTGATCATCTACCTGTGTGTGTGTCTGACTTTGTTTATTTCATGTACCAGCTTCTAAATCTGAGTCTGACTCACAATTTACGCTGCAAAATGTAATGACAGGAAGAAGTTTAATTTGATTTGTGTCTGATGATTAGCGAGAGAGAGCGCTTTGGTAGAGAGATATAGAGTAACAATAACTGCTGTTATTATAAAGCTGTTATTAATCAGAGAAATTAAAAGTTATTTCCTGATTGTTTCACAGCGGTTACATTCAGCAGGTATAGACACGCCCACAGCAACACACCTCAGCTCCCCTCACTCCCCCACCACCGGACAACCTGCTACGAGTTGCCGGTTTCCCTGATCCTGTCTGAATGCACGCTAAGTTACCTAAGTTGTGTTTAGCTTAGCTTAGCATCAAAACTGGACACAAGAGGTTCAGCAAGTCTATCCACAAACAGCTAGCACAATAATAGCATGTTTAGTCACAATGTTCATATTGTGCTCATGCTCTCATTATCGGGTATGCTAACAGTTTGTGGCTAAACAGTGATATTTAAAGATATTTAGCCTAGCTTAGCACACAGACTGGAGGGGAACTTGAATGCATCACAGAGGACGTGTGACCACATGTTGGAGTTTTTCAGCTCAGAATGAACAAACTGAACGAGCAGCTGAACGTCGTCCGGTCTTGATCAGATGAACTGGACTCTGGACATCGTCCGGTCTTGATCAGATGAACTGGACTCTATACGTCGTCCGGTCTTAAACATATGAACTGGACTCTGAACGTCGTCCGGTCTTGATCAGATGAACTGGACTCTGGACGTCGTCCGGTCTTGATCAGATGAACTGGACTCTGGACGTCGTCCGGTCTTAAACATATGAACTGGACTCTGGAGCTCATTGGTGAAGTTGACTCAGACCTTGAAGAGTTTGATGATCGGCTCTGTGAGGAAGTCTCCGTGGACCTCAGTCGGTGGGATCTCAGGCCGAGTATTTCCTCCAACACCCACGTCGTATCGCCGCGCCTGGGTCGGCGGACAATACAGCACAGTGTGTTTAAAGCAGCCGGGAAGAGGCTGAGTGGGCCGACGTGGACGCTCGCCAGACCTTCCCCGAATATTCCCAACAGCTGATGAGCAGGAAGGGAGCGGGAGAGTCCCGGCCGCACCCTGAGTCTGGCAGATACGAGGCGGCCTCGTCCCACGGCGAGTTTAATTCAAATGTAAAGCAAACAGACGGCACAAAGAGCTGCTGTGGCCTCAAACATGACAAAGAATAGAGATGTGTAATCTTCTTCTTCTTCTTCTTTGGTTCCTCCGGTCGGACCTGATGCGCCTCGCCTCGTCTAATTCTCCCAACGTCGAACCGCCGCCAGCGTGGACTCCCTGCAGCCCATCGACATGTTTGTTCTGCAGAGCATTAAAACAAAGTTTAGATGTTCAAGAGAAGAAAGTTCAGTTTGACTCCACGTCCTTTACATCCTTTCTTTGTTTGCATCCGTCACTCCTTATTTCCTCTGCCCTTCACTTCCTTCTTTTATAATTTATTTCTGTTGGTTCTCCGATCTGAAAAAGAATCAGAGCATCACGTCCACGTTTAAACTGACAAGTACTGACTGACTGCAGGTTTCTCTCTGGAGACGATATGTGTCATCTAAAACCTGGAGGTGTTGATGTTTTTTAATATTTCCTGTTTAAAACCTTTAAACGTTGTGAGCAGCTGAAAGCAAACAGCTGCTGGAACATCTCACAGTGAATGAGGTTACCTGTCAACAGGTGAGTCACATGACAGAGAGACTGAGTGTTTGGAGGGGTTCACCACTCTGTGAGCAACAATTTAGGAATAATGTTCAACGTAAAATGACAAAGAATCTGTGGATTTCATCGTCTACACTTCATCATATCATTCAAAGATTCAGCCAATCAGAAGAAAGCTCTGTAACAAGGGACAGGGCTGAAAACCAATCATGTGTGTGGGTGATGTTCAGGCCCTGCAGACAGCAGTGCTGCTGCTGCTCGGCAAAAGAGAGCGACCATCAGCACAGTCAATGCATGATGGGTAACCTGACCATGTGTCCAGGCTCCATCGATGCTGAACTGTATCTTCAGGTTTTGAAGGAACATCTGCTGCCACGTAGACAGCGACTTTTTCACGGTTGGCCTTCTTCTTTCATCCAGACGATGTCCCGTCCTGCACGATGTCACATCCTGCTCGTCTTCACACAGTCAAACAGTCCGAGTGTTAAACCGTCTCAAACTTTTCAAACTCCTCGTTCACTTCATGTCGTCGTGAATATTCATGTCGGTCTCAGTCGTTTTTCACATAACGACGCTGATGTTCCTCGTTCCTCCTGCCGGATAATTGCGTATTATTTTGAAATGTATATCTGAGCCGTGTTGGTTTTAATTGTGAGGAAACACACAGGAAGATTTTAAGGAAGCATCTGGCCCAGATGTGACGGAGGAGAGCGGAGCTCGGTGAGCGGCGTGCGAGCAGCGAGCGAGGAGGTGATTTGCATTTCATTTGGAGGCTGTCGGCAGATTCTCACGGCGGAGCTGAAACTGTGAGCGCTGACCGAGTGTTTGTGTTGAGTTGTAGCTACTTCCTGCTGCTGACGGAGGAAGGTGTGTGTGTGTGTGGTATGAATGGCTCCTCCTATAGTAATTAGCGGTGGAGGTTGTAATTGGGCAGAATCAGTCTTACTAAGTGATTTCCTGACTGTCAAACGAGCCAAATTAATTTGAGTGATACTTTTCATTTAGTTAGCATCAAACAGCCTCTCCACTCGGCCTCCATATGGGCGTCTGATGCAACGCTCGCCATTAAACCGCCGCAGCCAGATGTTCCCCCGCAGCCGCGTCATTATCAATGCAAATTTATTCATTAAACAATTTAATTGTGTCAATGATTGACAGGCGGCGGCGTGATGACGGAGGAATGTTATGAAGCTAATAATCTGTTAGTCTTATTAACTCCCTGTGTCAGCAATATGGCTGTCAACATTTATGTGGATTAACCCCCCCCCCCACACACACACACACACACACACACACACACACACACACAGTCAGCTGCTCGCCATGACAACAGACGGCCTCACCGGTTGGTCGGGAGCCTCGATGTTCATAAAAGCACACCATCGCCATCGCCACCCCCAACCTGAGAAACAGAGGGGGGAGATCATGACATCATCATGTGGAGGCATGGTGCGTTCAGGAACTGCCTGATGGAGACACTGATGGTGGTGAAGAGGATGGAGGTGGAGATGAGAGCAACGACCTGCTGAGAGAGATCTGAACCAATCAGAGCTGAGAATGAATGACAGATTAAAAATGTCTTCACTTTTATAAAAACATTCAAATATCAGAAAATGTTTCACACACACACACACAGACACACACACACACAAACACTCACACACACACACACACACACACACACAGTAACACACACACACACACACACATACAGACACACACACACACACACATACAGACACACACACACACACACACACACAGACACACACAGACACACACACACACACAGTAACACACACACACACAAACACTCACACACACACACACAGACACACACACACACACACATACAGACACACACACACACACACACACACAGACACACACAGACACACACACACACACAGTAACACACACACACACAAACACTCACACACACACACACAGTAACACACACACACACACACACACAGACACTCACACACACACAGTAACACACAGACACACAGACACACACACACACACACACAGACACTCACACACAGACACACACACACACACACACACACACAGACACTCACACACAGACACACACACACAGACACTCACACACAGACACACACACACACACACACACACACTCACACACACACACACACACACACACACAGACACTCACACACAGACACTCACATACAGACACTCACACACAGACACACACACACACACACACACACACATACAGACACTCACATACAGACACTCACACACACACACAGACACTCACACACACAGACACACACACACACAGACACTCACACACAGACACACACACACACACACACACTCACACACAGACACACACATACAGACACTCACACACAGACACACACACACACAGACACTCACATACAGACACTCACACACAGACACACACACACACACACACACACACACTCACACATACAAAGTTCAGCATTAATAAACTCCTCTAGTAAAAGAAACGTCACACAAACTGTTGCGTCTCCGTGACCCGGTCAGTCCTCCATACGGACTCTACGGCTCACTTCCCGGTAAAGCAGCCTCCGTCTCGGGCAGTGAGAGCCGAGCAGGTCCGTCTGTTTACGGAAGACGATTACATGACCTAAATACTGTCATTGTATTTTATACGTGGGAAAGTCTCCGTTACCTGCCCGGTCCTGCACACTGACTCTACGGTGAACTCTGTCCTGGAAACAGCCTCCCCGTCCCGCAATGAGAGCCGGGCAGGTCCGTAACTTTTACAATGTGTTTGTCACTTCCCATGATGCACTCTGACAGTGTCCATGAGATCAAACAGAGAGGGACGATGATGGTGGAGATATTTTTTATGTTTGAAATCATGTCCAATATTTACCGTGTTTTTACCGTGTCTGCTCGTGGAGCTTCTCAGGTCGGACACAATCTAACGTTCACTCAGCTGATCCACTTTGTTTGTTTCCGTGTCTGTAGTATGTTTCATATCTGGAAGTTATCAGAACACACAGATCAAAACCCAAACATTTCAAACATGTCAAATATATTGTGACTACAAAATATCAGAATATATCAAAGTTTTACTTTTTCAAATGTCACAAAAATATTCTCACTTCCAAAAATTAAGAAATAAAATAAAAATGAAATAAAATAAATAAAGTAATTTTCATGTCACATTTTTCAAATAAGGTCAAAACTTTTCAACTTTCCTTTTTTCTTAAATGTTCAAACTTTTAAAGTCTGTGTAAAGTCAAAATAAATATGTGTTTTGAGTTTGTCAGACTAAAGAAGAAAGTGTTATTAACCACCCAGCCAAATCTGAATGATCAAAAATAAGTTTATAAATCAGGTGTCAAAATCAGGTAAAAATGTGTCCTCAGCTCCAGGACTGTGGGGGCGTGTCCGCTGAACCTCTCTGGGTTGAATGAGTCTCTGTCTCTGTGTCTGTGTCTTTGTCTCTCTGTGTCTTTGTGTCTCTGTGTCTCTTTGTCTCTCTGTGTCTTTGTCTCTCTGTCTCTCTGTGTCTTTGTCTCTCTGTCTCTCTGTGTCTTTGTCTCTCTGTGTCTTTGTCTCTCTGTGTCTTTGTCTCTCTGTGTCTCTCTGTGTCTTTGTCTCTCTGTGTCTTTGTCTCTCTGTCACTCTGTGTCTTTGTCTCTCTGTGTCTTTGTCTCTCTGTCTCTCTGTGTGTCTTTGTCTCTCTGTGTGTCTTTGTCTCTCTGTGTCTTTGTCTCTCTGTGTCTTTGTCTCTCTGTCTCTCTGTCTCTCTGTGTCTTTGTCTCTGTGTGTCTTTGTCTCTCTGTGTCTTTGTCTCTCTGTCTCTCTTTCTCTCTGTGTCTTTGTCTCTCTGTGTCTCTTTCTCTCTCTGTCTCTCTGTGTCTTTGTCTCTCTGTGTCTCTTTGTCTCTCTGTCTCTCTGTGTCTCTGTCTCTCTGTCTCTCTGTGTCTCTCTGTCTCTCTGTGTCTTTGTCTCTCTGTCTCTCTGTGTCTTTGTCTCTCTGTGTCTTTGTCTCTCTGTCTCTCTGTGTCTTTGTCTCTCTGTGTCTCTTTGTCTCTCTGTCTCTCTGTGTCTTTGTCTCTGTGTGTCTTTGTCTCTCTGTGTCTTTGTCTCTCTGTCTCTCTGTGTCTCTCTGTGTCTCTGTCTCTCTGTGTCTCTCTGTCTCTCTGTGTCTTTGTCTCTCTGTCTCTCTGTGTCTCTTTGTCTCTCTGTCTCTCTGTGTCTTTGTCTCTCTGTGTCTCTTTGTCTCTCTGTCTCTCTGTGTCTTTGTCTCTCTGTGTCTTTGTCTCTCTGTGTCTTTGTCTCTCTGTCTCTCTGTGTCTCTCTGTCTCTCTGTGTCTTTGTCTCTCTGTCTCTCTGTGTCTCTGTCTCTCTGTGTCTTTGTCTCTCTGTGTCTCTTTGTCTCTCTGTCTCTCTGTGTCTTTGTCTCTCTGTGTCTTTGTCTCTCTGTCTCTCTTTGTCTCTCTGTCTCTCTGTGTCTTTGTCTCTCTGTCTCTCTGTGTCTCTTTGTCTCTCTGTCTCTCTGTGTCTTTGTCTCTCTGTGTCTCTTTGTCTCTCTGTCTCTCTGTGTCTTTGTCTCTCTGTGTCTTTGTCTCTCTGTGTCTCTGTCTCTCTGTCTCTCTGTGTCTCTGTGTCTCTGTCTCTCTGTGTCTCTCTGTCTCTCTGTGTCTTTGTCTCTCTGTGTCTTTGTCTCTCTGTGTCTCTGTCTCTCTGTCTCTCTGTGTCTCTGTCTCTCTGTCTCTCTTTGTCTCTCTGTCTCTCTGTGTCTTTGTCTCTCTGTGTCTCTTTGTCTCTCTGTCTCTCTGTGTCTCTGTCTCTCTGTCTCTCTGTGTCTCTGTCTCTCTGTGTCTTTCTCTCTCTGTCCGAACGTACATAAGTCATGTATCTCAGTGACACGCTGTCTGTCGTCATGTTGTGGTTACTGCTCCGTTGCGGTGTTTTGATGGGGGGGGGGTGACCGGCAGGTGGTCACACAGGTGTCTCTCGTCCGTGTGTGCTGTTACCGACACACGTAGACTCAGATCTGACTGCATATATTCTGTCATAGCTACAAGCTGATGCTGCATATGAGAGACGTCCCGTGTCCGTTACCGGTGTATTTTCTTCTGGATTCAGGAAACGAGAGCAGTCT
>CP136866.1:30423854-30541354 GCA_033000465.1 Sciaenops ocellatus | reverse complement strand
TCCTCTCCTCCTCTCCTCCTCTGATGGAGCTCCTCTCCTCTCCTCTCCTCTCCTCTCCTCCTCCTCCTCTGAACACTCTCAGACTCACGTCAGTCATAAAGCTGGATAATTGCTCCTCCTGCAGGTGGAGGAACGTTTCAGACTGGAGGCCGTTCATCAGCCTGTTCCGTGTCCGTAACGAGACACTGGATATGATCCATCGTGTGATAATCTGATTTTATATTAAATGATGACGCCGCGCTCACACGCTGTTCAGCTCGATGTCTCTGAGACGTTTACAGCTGAAACTCTGATGATACGATGACAACGTTCGTGTTCATATAGAAATATAAATATATAAATCAATATGAATAGAAATCTATAGATTATATGTTACATAAAAATTCAATAATAATCAATGACTCCTTTCTTCTCTCAGTTTGTCCTCGTCCTCCACGCTCTGTCCCTTCTGCGCATGTCTCAGCAGCTCTGGAGAAATCGCCCCGAGGAGGCGGGTCTATGAAGCAGGTAAACCAATCACTGATTTAAGGTGTGAACAATGACGTACGATTTAGCCAATCAGCGTCCTCAAATCTATTCAAGCCAGGTACGGCTAAAGTCAGGGCCGCTATGTACAAGCGCTATTCTGCATGACAATGATGTACGTAACGGTACTCTTCCAAGACCCAACCCTCACTACGGTACCGTCACTCCTTCAGCATCCGTCTGAGAGCAGAACTCTGCCGGACAAACTCCGTGTGAAAGAGCTGGACCCAGATCAACCTGACCATGATATCAGACAGCAAGCTAGAAGCTAATGTTACTGTATATGGAAGGTTTGAGGTCAACCACGTGACATACGTTTCTATATTATACATCCTTTATACAGTGTAAGAGTTCATAGAAACATTTATTCATCTGGATCATTTCATGTTCTGACGGTATGCCTCTTGTGCTGCCTGTTAACTACTAATGGCACCGTTTCATGCGCTCAACAGCTGATCAGCTGTGACACAGCTGATCAGCTGTGTCACAGCTGATCACCTGTGTCACAGCTGATCACCTGTGTCACAAGGAGGCACTTCACTTCAGTTCTGTTTTACTTGTAAACTTGTGATTGTTTGTTTTTGATATTTTTTATATTGGCATTAAATAATGACTTATTATTTCACAGAGCTCTGGTCTCCTGCAGTTTGTGGTCATTGTATCAGGATGGGATGGTTTCTGAAACTGGCACAGCCCCACCTAGAACATTTTTCACCAGCCGCCACTGCTCACGTCTCTACCAGCTTCAACCAGCTCCACCCTGAAACATGGAGCAGAGACCTGAACAGGACTGACGGAGACCACTGCTCAGTTAGTCACAGCTAACAGGGTTAAAAGAGCTAACTGTGGAGCTAACTGAGCTAACCATGGAGCTAACCAAGCTAATCAAGGAGTTAACTGAGCTAACCAAGCTAACCATGGAGCTAACCAAGCTAACCATGGAGTTAACTGAGCTAACCAAGCTAACCATGGAGCTAACCAAGCTAACCATAGAGCTAACCAAGCTAACCAAGGAGCTAACCAAGCTAACCATGGAGTTAACTGAGCTAACCAAGCCAACCATGGAGCTAACCAAGCTAACCATGGAGTTAACGGAGCTAACCAAGCTAACCATGGAGCTAACCAAGCTAACCATAGAGCTAACTGAGCTAACCATGGAGCTAACCAAGCTAACCATGGAGTTAACTGAACTAACCAAGCTAACCATGGCGCTAACCAAGCTAACCAAGGAGTAACTGAGCTAACCATGGAGCTAACCAAGCTAACCATGGAGCTAGCTGAACTAACCAAGCTAACCATGGCGCTAACCAAGCTAACCAAGGAGTAACTGAGCTAACCATGGAGCTAACCAAGCTAACCATGGAGCTAGCTGATGTCTGCAGGCTGATCTGAAGTTTGTCGATCAATCAAACTTTTGAATTATTGATCCTGATTATTGGATCTTCATGTTTGTGATGAAGCTCCACCTGAAGCTGAACACCACCATGTTTCTACACCTGCTACACTTAGCATGCATGCTAACGTTATGTTCAGTTCTCCACCGGAGGTGGCTCAGGATGGAAGTGAGGGTCTGTATCCCACAATCCCTCTGTGAAGGGAGGGCGGGCGGAGGTTCAGAGGAAATCATTACAGCGTCGGTGTTGGAAGCTGAGCGCGGTGTGCGGGCGGAGGCGAGGCCGTCGGGCGGAGGGAAACGCTCTGCGAGTGTTTTCGTGGATCAGATTTGGTTTCTGTGTTTCATTATTGACAACTCCAAATATCCAAAGTCCCCGAACTGCTCCTCCAACCGGCCTCCGCCTGAGGACTTCTGAACGCTCCCTCCTCCTCCAACCGGCCTCCGCCCGAGGACTCTGAACGCTCCCTCCTCCTCCAACCGGCCTCCGCCCGAGGACTCTGAACACTGCTTTCTCCTCCACCTCATCTTTATTTCATCAGTTTGTTCTGCACTTACTTCAGCTGTTAGTAGACTTTAACAGGAGGCCAGGTCAGCACCAGAACCAGAACTTTTTGCTCCTAGTTCCTACTCCACAATTGGTGCTCACACCACTGACTAACTGACTCAGCCCGGGATGCCAGGAGCCAAACCCGGCAAGAAAACCACCTCGGTAGGCTGCTGTATTCACTGTTAGACTGGACACTGCTGGTTCAGAGGTTCTGTTACTGTATTCACTGTTAGACTGGACACTGCTGGTTCAGAGGTTCTGTTACTGTATTCACTGTTAGACTGGACACTGCTGGTTCAGAGGTTCTGTTACTGTATTCACTGTTAGACTGGACACTGCTGGTTCAGAGGTTCTGTTCGGTCCGGCCGTGTTCACTGGAAGGTAGACGCTGATGAGTTTTTACTGGAAGTCAACAGAACTTCCTGTTTCATGGAGACTTTAAACTCATTATTCAGCAGTTGGACCGAGCCTTCGAGCTGGTTCCAGGTCAGGAGGTCTGTTCTCACTGAGGGACATGATGTGTGTGTGTGTGTGTGTGTGTGTGTGTGTGTGTGTGTGAGTGATGACCTTGGGACATCAGGATGTTTTGTGTTTTTCATGGCGGCTGCAGGAAGCGTTCATTCATTCATCATCAGCTGTTTGAGTGTTAGCCTGAAGGCGTTCATCAGCTGCCGTCCTCGCTCAGGTGTTAAACAGTTCAATGACTATTGATCATAATCAATACTGACTCTGATCACGTGTTCAGTCGACTGCACGGAGACTCTGCAGTAGAGATGTCCGGATCTTACGAGTCATTTGAGTCATTTGTCCATAAGCAGATGAAATCTACCAGTGAAACACAGCCCGCCTGTCTTAGACTATGAATAGGCTGAATACATTCAAATGTGAGAGCGTTTATACGAGGAGGGCAGTCTGTGTTTGTGCTTTTGAAATTTTGATGCAGGAAATAAAACTTTACATTTTCATCTCATTAAAAATTCTCTAACATTAATTATGAGGCTGTAAGTTCACAATGTTGTTATTGAGCTGCATTATATTCAACTGACACAAATACAGTATGATATTCTCATAACTCACAGTCAGCATCACTCATTCAACTGTAAATACAGTAAATGACATCATAAAAATGTGGCGAATATAACTCCATAGTTATTGATGACAGATTATAACACATCATGCTGCAAATAAAATGCTCCTCTCAGTGTTTAGGCTGTATTAGCCTCTAAAGTTTATTAACATTTTATTGTGTTAAATCAAGTGCAGCGTATAAGAACATCATTAATAACGACATAACGCTGCAGCTAAAATTACATTAATTACGTTACGTCCCTCTCACATTGTTATTAGCCTCTGAGCTATGTTAGCCTCAGCTGCATAAACCAAGTGTTTGTGTTTTAAATAAAGTTTCTATCGTCTTGTTTATCGCTGTATTTATCTTCTTACATTTGACTGGTGGAGGTCTTTTTGACGACACAACTCCGTGAAGTCCATCCGAGTCTGAATCTTCCTTGTTTCTCTGCACGGAGGAAAAGATCCAGTCGACTTGGTTGAATCCGTGAATCCAGGTCTGCTGGATCGGCGAGCAATCCGCGTCTTTTGATTCTCGGGTGTATCCGGCTCTGTATGTATTTACTTGATGCATCTGAATCTGAATCTGAATCCAGGTCTGTGTCACTGAGTCTGAGTCTGCAGGAAGACCCGCTGATCCGCTGAGTCATCTGAGTCATTTGAGTCTGCCGGATCGGCGAGCGATCCGCGGGTCTCATGAGTCTCCTGAGTCTTTTGGTTCTTTTGAGTCTTTTGATTCTCAGGGCCCAGTATTTCAAAACTTGTAATCTGGATCAGGATAATCCGGATAACGATCACCTTGATCCATGACTTTTCTCAGTCACGGATCAAGGTGATCCTGCTGACTTTATCTGGGTATTTCAAAACACTGGCAGGGTGGATCACCGTGATCCCGATCTGGGCGGATACGGATTTCCAGATCTCGTGTCTCCGCGTCCGGATCGAAACATGGCGGACTACCTCAGGAAAGGAGCAGCTGGGAGCGACTTTCACGTCCAAAGTGTAAGTTTACCGTCGTCCAATGTGTAGCGGTTTTAAGACTATAGGAACGCCAACCAACATATCATGCAAGCCAACTTCTTGAATCGTCACCTAATTAAAACCAGGCCGTAGCGATCTCTAATTGAGCCGCGGCCGTGCTAACTCAGCTAACTCGGCTCCATTGACTTGTGTGTTAAACAGCTAGCGGGCTAGCGAGGAAGCTGCTTTGTTGATGAACTTTGCGGTCTATGGTTTAACTTAAAAGGAACTAATCGGACGTACATCATACCTTAACTCTTTAAACTAACACCAACCTGTCCAGAGTTTATTAGCGTTACGTCATTGGCAACACAGCAGACTTAAAAATAGGCTGCATGTGTACAGAGCAGACTGCTGCAGTACTTTAACGTTACACGGTACGAGTATTAACTATACGGTTCATTCAGAAGTGTCAGAGTGCTACAGTAATGCTGGTGATGATATCATGCTTTTATGTACATAAACAAAGATATACACCTTCTCTTTCTTCTACTTTCAGAGTCCACTCACAGCCATGGACCACTCAGCTATTAAAGACAACCGGGTCCGTATGAGTGCTGGAAATCCTTGGAAACGCTTTAATTGTACTGATACATTCAAGGTTTTCAAGTTATTGGATTTTGAAATAAAGTGCTTGAAACTGCTTGAAATTGTAATTGCATTACTTTCATGGTATATAGCTTGGTCAGAGACACAATTAGAAACATTTTTTCATCCTAATGTGTCTCCCTTATATAGAAGGCTCTCACTAAACATAATTATGGTCATTTATAGCAACATAGCATCTGATTTGATGAGGTAAAATAATCAGTTTGTACACAAACACTTACTGAAATATATTGCTGCATGTCTTAAAATCACATTCAAGCTATTTCCAAACATTTTAAAAGTGCATTTTTAAGCTTCTGACTGAAGTCACATTTGTCTGACAATATACCTTGAAAATGCTTGGAAAGTGCTTCAGTGTGCAGCATGATAAACTGTGACACTGGAAAAATGCAAGTGCATACATCTGATAGTTTAACCATTTATTTGGAAAAACAGCTCACTTCTGCCCTCTGAGCTGGGTTAGGTTCTGTTTTAGTTAGTGGCCACATTATTTGAAATGTCTTTGTTTTGTTGGAATTAAAGTTTGTTTGGAGCCTGCATTCCTGTTGTCTTTCTGATGTTTTGGTACATGCAAGTTACAATGTTTGGTGAAACTAGAATTTGAGAAATAGGTCTGTAATTGTTACTCTTATTTACAGCAGTTTCAGAAAGTGTGATCAAAAATATTTTACTATGCTTTACATTTCTTACAATTAGGCTACTTTAATTATTTGTTAAAAGTAAACACGAACACTTTAGATTAAGTGTAATGAACATCTTGAGGAACAATATCTAGGAGAAGTGGAGCTGAGACTTACTCTAATTGAATCAATCTAAGTGAAATCCACCTCTGAGGTGGGATCCAAATGATCCTGAAATTTTGGTATCAAGCTGATCCAGATATCTGCCTTAACTTTTGAAATACCCAGATCCAGCCTTTTATCTGGATTCAAGGGAGGATTGGATTACCAGAGCAGAATCCTGATCTTCAGGATCAGGATTCTCTGGATCTGTGTTGAAATACCCAGTTTTCAGATCAGATCTAGATTTAATCCAATCCGACAGGATAATCCTGTCAGATCACCTTTGAAATACCGCGCCCAGGTGTTTCCGGCTCCGTACGGATTTACACGATGGATCTGAATCTGAATCCGGGTCTGTGCTACTGAGTCAGAGTCTGCTCTGCAGGAAGTTATGATGTCCCCGAAGCTATTCTAGCGGCGGAAACGAGCTTCTTGTTGACAATATTAGTGAGGCATGTTGTAATGAGATTGTACAGGTTAAAAGAGGAGGAGTGAATGGCGCATTTTATCGTTTTAATTTGCATATGTGGCCGTTTTTAGGCCGCTGTTAGACGGATGTAGGACTGTAAAAGATCCGGGTTAATGGAGATTATGACTCGTGAATCCCGAGTCAGTTAGAAGATCCGGGTTAAAGATCCGGATGAATCGCGAATCATACACGACTACTCTGCAGTAATCTAACCCCCAAATTCCACCGGACACGGGCGTGCAGTGTTGCGTGTGCGTCGCGGTCTCCACAGCGATACGCGGCCGTTCTAGTCAATGTTTCAAAGACGTGGTCCGGTTCAGAAGTGTCCCAGAAACGGGCCTCCGCTCGGCTCTGTTCTATTTTTGACGGACGCCGTCAGCAGCCCGCATCAATTTCCACAGAGCGCCTTGAGCTGACAGGAAGCCAGACACAGAAACAGCATAGAGAATCTGGTGGATTTTCAAAATAAAACACCCCGTGCAAAACAGACAAAAGAGAAACAAATGAAGTACGTAGCATATTTCCACATGTAGAAGCATATTTAGAAGAACATGAACCAGGAAAATGACCAAATCTGAGCAAGTGAACAAAGTCTGGAGGGAGAAACGCTTCTGAAACGCTCCGGGTGGGTTTGAAGTCGATGCAGGACGGAACAAAACAGACGTGACGGAGACGTGACGGAGACGTGTCCGGTGGAGTTTCAGGGTTATTCTGAAGGGCCAGTCTCAGATCAGGCTTAAGGCTGTCTGCTGGTCCTGAAGCTAACAATGCTAACTGACAGAAACACAGAAGAAGAACTATAACGGCTTCGGGCCCAGTCAGAGCCGACAGCAGAACCACCGTCCAATCAAACCTCCATCTCCTCCTCCTCCTCCTCCTCCTCTCTGATACGGGTTATTACTCCTCCTGTGCCTAACATGTGGATCTTAATGTCTTTTCATTTGTTTCCTCCTAAACAAGGTGCACAGTCCGCCGTGGGTTCGTCTGCTGGGAACTCAACACCAGCTGGAGGTTTACAACACACACACACACACACACACATCATAGTGTTTGTTTCTCTGTCAGGATTTGCTTGTAAAAGTTGTTTCACAGCAGCAGAACGGCTAACAGATGACACTGTTCAAAGGGTTAAAGTAAAGCTATGCTAACCGCTAATTAACTGCTGCTAACTGAATCTGCCGTTAGCATTCTAACAGAACCAGACCGGACCAGGTTGGAGCACAGCCTCTGAGACCAACAGGGAATAACGTTACAGTACCGAGGTGATTTACAGACTTCATGATGGAAACATTGATCAGTAGTGAAGCACTAACTGTGGTTAGCTCGGTCAGCCGTGTAGCTAACTGAACTGACTCAGCCCGGGATGCCAGGAGCCAAACCCGGCAAGAAAACCACCTCGGTAGGCTGCTGTATTCACTGTTAGACTGGACTCTGCTGGTTCAGAGGTTCTGTTGCTGTATTCACTGTTAGACTGGACACTGCTGGTTCAGAGGTTCTGTTGCTGTATTCACTGTTAGACTGGACACTGCTGGTTCAGAGGTTCTCTTGCTGTATTCACTGTTAGACTGGACACTGCTGGTTCAGAGGTTCTGTTACTGTATTCACTGTTAGACTGGACACTGCTGGTTCAGAGGTTCTGTTACTGTATTCACTGTTAGACTGGACACTGCTGGTTCAGAGGTTCTCTTGCTGTATTCACTGTTAGACTGGACACTGCTGGTTCAGAGGTTCTGTTGCTGTATTCACTGTTAGACTGGACACTGCTGGTTCAGAGGTTCTGTTGCTGTGTTCACTGTTAGACTGGACACTGCTGGTTCAGAGGTTCTGTTACTGTATTCACTGTTAGACTGGACACTGCTGGTTCAGAGGTTCTGTTGCTGTATTCACTGTTAGACTGGACACTGCTGGTTCAGAGGTTCTGTTACTGTATTCACTGTTAGACTGGACACTGCTGGTTCAGAGGTTCTGTTACTGTATTCACTGTTAGACTGGACACTGCTGGTTCAGAGGTTCTGTTGCTGTATTCACTGTTAGACTGCAGCATGTGAATGTGTCTCTAATCCGCCAATCAGAAGTGCACAGTCTGATCACATGACGAGGTCGTCCTCCGTGTTTGTGCGTGCAGATCATGCAGCTCTCATCGCTCATTATTAAACACTCTAAAATCATCACTGTATTTCATTTCCATGAGCAGACGACTTCGTTAAAGTCTTTTTCTCTTTTAATTGGAGGTCAAAGGTTAACGAGGACGTCGTCTTCTTCAGCTGATCCATTTTACATGAAGCGTCTGCCTGCAGTCAGCTGACTCACTAATGACCTTCAACTTTCCTCTGACTCTGTACTTATATAAATATCTGCATATACAGTAAATATTATTACATTTATGAACGTGACAGTTCAGTCCAGAGGTTCCCATCCTGAGGGTTGCGGTCCCTCCAAAGGTCACCACATAAATCTGAGGGGTCGTCAGACGAATGACGGGAGACGAAAGAGAACGAGTTTTTCTCTGAACGCGTTCACGTGATGTTTGTTTATTTCAAATGATTTATTTGACTGAAGTCAGAACAGAAAAATTTAAGAATCATTTATAAACTTCATGTTTATATATTTTAACGTTGAAGTATAAAGTGGAAATATTAAATCATTCAATTTAAAATAAAAACAATAAAAATTGTTTAATTATTTTCAGTGAAATAATAAAAATTGTTTGAATGTTTTATTTGACAGTTTTACATTTTATGACTTTTGACTTTTGCATTTCTTATTTTTATTCCTTATTTTTATTTTTCATCATGACGTTAAATTCTGATTTCTGAAGATGAGTCATGCAGAATTATTTCTACATGTTAAAGAACATTGTTAATACACTGAAATTAAAATCACTTCATTAATAATAATTAATAAAACTGTTATTTTATAAATTACAAATGAATGTAAAATAATGATCTGTAATTAAACTTATGTAAATGTTTATATTCACATGATGTATGTCATCAGTATGTCACTTTTTTGACGGTGTTGTAATAAATCAGTTTAAATCTAAATTACAGAGTTTCTCTGTAAATCCTGAAAGTTGAATTTTGATTTAATTTAATTTGATTTTCCTTTAAATATTCAGTCGTTGTTGTTTTTTACAGTGTATTTTCTGTTTTATTTAACTTGGATTGTTTCAGAGGAAATCTTCGTCGTCGTTTGTGTTTCCAATAAAGTTTTTTGAACAGTGACGGCGGCTGAAACCTGCAGAGGAGATAAAAATGATGAAGTCTGCAGCTCGTCAGCTCGACCTGCTCCGGTCTCCTGACGGTGATTTCAGCCGCGGGTTCAAGTCCCACAACACACGCACACGCACACGTGCACACACACACACAGAGTAATGACCCCTGGCTTCTCCCAGCATGCACTGCTGCTGTGTTTTATGTTTATTTATGGGGGCCGGTGGGGAGGCGGGCCGGGCTGACATGTTTATTGTGGCCCTCGGATCAGGAGCCGCCGGGGGCCACAGGTGCAGAGTTTTACATGAGGAGAGATTTACTGTATGGTCGCCATGGAGAGGGGGGAGTCAGGGGGGAGGCGAGAGGGGAGACAGGGGACTGTACTCAGTTACAGTCAGTAAATTATATAATATTTTATATATAAAAAATATTCTAAAATAAAAATATAAAAAAAGAAAAAATAATAAATATTCAGTCGATCACGAGAATCGTCAGTGACAAAAATCTGTCAAATAAAAGTAAATAAAATCTTCAATCACACGTTCAGTTCATATTTAAAAAGGTCCAACATTATGGACTCTGTTTTCATGTTAACCTGAAATATGAATTATTGTTTTTTATGTTTCACAACGTCACGATGAATCTTTACGTCACACAGGGTGTGAACCGTCGTGTTTCTACAGAAGCCCAGAACAAAACACACTGACAGGACCTGTCAGCTGTTTTTTGGGTTTCATCTCCATCATAGTTTTTCTTTCCATATTATTACTGTCATTATTGTTACCATATCTCTGTGTACTGTATACTGTAATCATTTTATCATTCATTGTAATTGTACAATATGTCTCTGTTGATTTGTTCTGTACATGTGACATCTATTGCACGTCTGTCCGTCCTGGGAGAGGGATCCCTCCTCTGTGGCTCTTCCTGAGGTTTCTTCCACCTTTTTTCCTGTTAAAAGGGTTTTTGTGGGCAAGTTTTTCCTCACTCGAACCGAGGGTCTAAGGACAGAGGGTCTAAGGACAGAGGGTGTGAGGACAGAGGGTGTAAGGACAGAGGGTCTGAGGACAGAGGGTCTGAGGACAGAGGGTCTAAGGACAGAGGGTGTAAGGACAGAGGGTCTGAGGACAGAGGGTCTGAGGACAGAGGGTCTAAGGACAGAGGATGTAAGGACAGAGGGTCTAAGGACAGAGGGTCTGAGGACAGAGGGTCTGAGGACAGAGGATGTAAGGACAGAGAGTCTAAGGACAGAGGGTCTGAGGACAGAGGGTCTAAGGACAGAGGGTGTAAGGACAGAGGGTCTAAGGACAGAGGATGTAAGGACAGAGGGTCTAAGGACAGAGGGTCTAAGGACAGAGGGTGTGAGGACAGAGGGTGTAAGGACAGAGGGTCTGAGGACAGAGGATCTGAGGACAGAGGGTGTAAGGACAGAGGGTCTGAGGACAGAGGGTCTAAGGACAGAGGGTGTGAGGACAGAGGGTCTAAGGACAGAGGGTGTCACTCCCTGTACAGATTGTAAAGCCCTCTGAGGCAAAATGTGTTTGTGAATTTGGGCTATACAAATAAAATTTGATTTGATTTGTTTGGAACTGGAGGGTGAGGCGAGTGGTCTTCAGTTGTCCGACACACTGTTTATATTCAAAGCTCGTTCATCTCAGCGCTTTGACTTAAAGGTCCAGTCTGTTGGATTCAGTTGCTGACTGCAGCCCCCTCGCTTCACCCTCTGTTCTATGTTGAAACAGTCAAATCTAAAATCTACGTCCTCTGTTTAGTTTGTCCGTTCTGGGCTGCTGTAGAAACGTGGTGAACTTAATGATGATTAATGTGACACGTTTGCTCTGGCTCTGCACTTCTTTTTACTTCTCTTCTTTTTATTTGTGAACTTTTGATTATTAACACCAAATAATTGATGATGTATTATTATTGATTGAACGAGCTCCACGTTCACCTGCTGCAGCTTTAAAGTGATGAACTCATTCAAGCATCAATAATTAGATTTTGTACTTTTAATTAAGTGTTGTAGCTCCTGCGTGTGCACAAATTATTTCCCCAAGCACGATTAATAAAGTTCTGAATTTAATGCAAATTTATGACTTTTCCTGATAATTACAGACTCAAAGCTTCTTTAAGAGAAAATAGAATAATATATAATATATAATATAAAATATGAGCTGTAATAAATGATTTGAAATCAAAGTTTTATAAAAATCTGAAGTTGAAGTTGAAACATTTTGAATCTTCTGTGTTTACGAGCTCGGGTTTGATTTGATGCTCGCTGCTCGTCTCCTGCCGGTCACCTGACGACTCTCAGTCTGTTTCCTGTCATAACTTTGAACCTGAGCTAATCTTTTTCCCCTCCAGGCGACTCAGCAGCAATAAAACAGCTCAGAGATATTTCTTCTTCTATCCTGTGAAGTGTGTCGCTGTGAAACCAGAACATCACCTGCTTAAATACATCAGCAGCTCAGGTTGTTTTCACCTGATGGAAAGTGCAGCTGGAAGATAAAGTCAGCACATCAGAACATCTGAGAGCGACGAGGACGGAAAAACCATCAGCACGAATAATCTGATGAATAATACGACAGAACACGAGCAGGATTATGACACAAACATCCAAATAACAACGTCCTCTTCGCTCTCTTCTCCTCTGCCATTATCTCCAAAGAGGCTGCTGAGCCTGGTTACACTGCCCGCTCGCCCAGCTCGGGTTCTGGCACGACACCAGCGCCCTGAGCCTGAAAACCTCCTCTTCATCCCGGAGGTCCAAAACACCAGTGGTACTAAGACTCCCCCTCTAGTCTCTGTAGTCTCCGTGACGTCCCCGCAGACTGTCTAAAACCTGGACGTAGTCTCCGTGACGTCCCCACAGACCGTCTAAAACCTGGACGTAGTCTCCGTGACGTCCCCCACAGACTGTCTAAAACCTGGACGTAGTCTCCGTGACGTCCCCACGGACTGTCTAAAACCTGGACGTAGTCTCCGTGACCACACCCACCTGTCAATCAAAGCGTCCACGCTCTTAATCCTGCATAACTTTAAGCCTTAATATAATCTGAACAGGTGAGTTGTATAAAAATTCACCCTCAGTACAGTCGTCATGAACGGGGAAATTAGCTATAGAGACCAAAACTGTTTTTTGTACCAGGCTGTAAACATGTTTATTTCTGCTGTGAAGTTGGACATTTTAACATGGGGACTTATGGAGACTGACTCACTTCTGGAGCCAGCCTCAAGTGGACCACAAGAGGAACTGCAGTTTGTGTTTCACTTCACAGACATGTAAACATAATGTGGACTCACCTCAGACAGCAGACAGTTTCATTCTTAGCACAGGTTCAGGTGAGCAGGAAGCTCGCAGAGAGTAGCACAGGTAAAAAAAATCCAAAATCCAAAAACCAGGCAGGAAAAAAGGTTCAGGTACAGGTGTACAGACAGGAGACAGGTTCAGGTACAGGTGTACAGACAGGAGACAGGTTCAGGTACAGGTGTACAGACAGGTGTACAGACAGGAGACAGGTTCAGGTACAGGTGTACAGACAGGAGACAGGTTCAGGTACAGGTGTACAGACAGGTGTACAGACAGGAGACAGGTTCAGGTACAGGTGTACAGACAGGAGACAGGTTCAGGTACAGGTGTACAGGCAGGTGTACAGACAGGAGACAGGTTCAGGTACAGGTGTACAGACAGGAGACAGGTTCAGGTACAGGTGTACAGACTTGAGACAGGTTCAGGTACAGGTTCAGGTACAGGTGTACAGACAGGAGACAGGTTCAGGTACAGGTGTGCAGACAGGAGACAGGTTCAGGTACAGGTGTGCAGACAGGAGACAGGTTCAGGTACAGGTGTACAGACAGGAGACAGGTTCAGGTACAGGTGTACAGACAGGAGACAGGTTCAGGTACAGGTGTACAGGCAGGTGTACAGACAGGAGACAGGTTCAGGTACAGGTGTACAGGCAGGAGACAGGTTCAGGTACAGGTGTACAGACAGGAGACAGGTTCAGGTACAGGTGTACAGACAGGAGACAGGTTCAGGTACAGGTGTACAGGCAGGTGTACAGACAGGAGACAGGTTCAGGTACAGGTGTACAGACAGGAGACAGGTTCAGGTACAGGTGTACAGACAGGAGACAGGTTCAGGTACAGGTGTGCAGACAGGAGACAGGTTCAGGTACAGGTGTGCAGACAGGAGACAGGTTCAGGTACAGGTGTACAGGCAGGTGTACAGACAGGAGACAGGTTCAGGTACAGGTGTACAGACAGGAGACAGGTTCAGGTACAGGTGTGCAGACAGGAGACAGGTTCAGGTACAGGTGTACAGACAGGAGACAGGTTCAGGTACAGGTGTACAGACAGGAGACAGGTTCAGGTACAGGTGTACAGACAGGAGACAGGTTCAGGTACAGGTGTACAGACAGGAGACAGGTTCAGGTACAGGTGTACAGACAGGAGACAGGTTTAGGTACAGGTGTACAGACAGGAGACAGGTTCAGGTACAGGTGTACAGACAGGAGACAGGTTCTCAGGTAAACAGAGACTGAACACAATAAGTGCATGAGCTCTGAGCTTAAAGAGTGACTGAGCCAATTAAAACAGGTGAGTGCAGGTGAATGCAGGTGAGTGTGAGCTTCCTGATTTCAGTGGAGCGGAATCAAAAATTGGCGGGAAAACACAACAAAGACAGGAAGTGGAAATACAAAGACAGACTACAAAATAAAACAGGAAACACAAAGGTTGTACATCAGTATGAAGACAACAACTCCCATGATCCCACACTGCATCGTGACATCACCAAAGACCGTTTGTTTAATCAGACATTTTATATATTTATACAATGTTATTTATATGTTACCTGAATGTTACCTGAATGTTCTCTCTTTATTCACTCCTCCTCTTCACACCTCTGTTATTCGTCTAATCTCTCTCCTCCGTCTCTCCTCTCTCCTCCTCATCACTCTTCCTCTCTTCTTCTCCTCCCTTTAGATTTCTTTCGTAATCCCTCTTTCTCCTCCCTTCAATCATTCCTGTTTTTTACACTTCTCCACTCCTCTTATATCCTCCTCCCCTCCATGCCTCCTCCTCCTTCTCTTCCTCCTGTTTCACATTTGTTCACATTTATCTGTATCTCCTCTCCTTCCTTCCTTTCCTCCCTCCTCTTTTTTCCTCTCACCTCCTACCTGACATTTTATTTCTCTTTCCTAATCCCTCCTCTCCTCTCCTCTCCTCTTATGTTTTTATTTCCTCCACATTTCTTCCTTACATCCCTTCAGATTCCTCCTCCTCCCTCTCCTCCTCTCTCTCCTCCTCCTCCCTCTCTCGATAATGTTTTTATTTTTTCACATTTCTCTGTATTTCCTCTCTCCCTCCTCACATTTATATTTTCCTCCCCCGTCCTCCCCCATCCTCCCCCGTCCTCCCTGGCTCTTCACAAACACGCCTGTAACCATGCCCTTTCCCTCTTCAAACTAATTACCTCGGCTACCTTGTACCCGTCGCCTCGCGGGACTCCAACAACTGTCAGACCAGTATTATTTTTGAAATTTAAACAATCATCTTACGTGCGCTGCTGCTAAGATCCTGGCCTTTTCGGCAGCTTCGACCTTCAGTAATTAATACCCCAGGGCCCATTATTGGCAAAGCCTTTATCCTCTGGGCCAAGAAGCCTCTAACCCGCTAATTACGGCCAAGCAGCTAATCTTCCAGCCGGCTGATTGACAGCTACACCTATTCTACTAATTGCCTGTTGCAGACAACACCTGGTGAACCGCAGCGCCGGGGGAGAGCGCCGGGCTCCGACAACGCCTATGGGTCCTGAGGGAGGCCAAACAAGTGAGGGAGGCTCTGAGAGCGAGGAGGGAGGGAGGGAGGGAGCGAGGAGGAGGGGAGTTAGTATTGTCTTTATGTACGGGGAGGGGGGGGCAGTGTTTACTGTGTGTGTGTGTGTGTGTGTGTGTGTGTGTGTGTGTGCAACATGTTGCTTATTGAACACACAAAAAATAAAACACAACAAGATGAGAGACGTTTTATTACTGTCTCCACAAAGACACCTGAGACTCTATTCTGTCTCTACGAGGACACCTGAGACTCTATTCTGTCTCTACGAGGACACCTGAGACTCTATTCTGTCTCTACAAGGACACCTGAGACTCTATTCTGTCTCTACAAAGACACCTGAGACTCTATTCTGTCTCTACAAGGACACCTGAGACTCTATTCTGTCTCTACAAAGACACCTGAGACTCTATTCTGTCTCTACGAGGACACCTGAGACTATATTCTGTGTCTACCTGAGACTCTATTCTGTCTCTACCTGAGACTCTATTCTGTCTCTACGAGGACACCTGAGACTCTATTCTGTCTCTATGAGACCACTGTGGTCTATATCTGGACAACTTTAAACCCAATGGACTTCTGGGAGTCCATTACTGTTTCCTATTACATACATTATCTCAGGTGTGAGTTCATTGAGTATCTGGACAGTCCTTTGTCTCTGTGTGGACACATGAATCCTGGTTGGACGTCTATGAGTCAATTATTGTGTCTATGTCAGACACAAACTTTGTCTTTGTGTCTTTTATCGTCTCTGCATGACGTCTCACAGCAGGACTTCCTTCTTGAACATGCATCTTTATCTGAACTCGTGCTCGTCTGGACTCGATGGTGTTTCCTCTGCAGCACCGAACAGAAAACATGAACGTCAGCCGTCTCACAGGAACAATGATCCGTCTGTCAACATCATGAACGACATCACAGATCCACTTCTGTTTTCTGCCTTTCACAATAAAAGACTGAGACATACAACTGTCTCTGTCTTTGACTGAGTCTGATGTCATGATGGAGGTGATCTTCCTGTCTGTCTGTCGGGTGGTTGGTGGACGCTTTACTGGAGAACATCACCTGACTGAACGCTTCCTGTTTGTGTGTGAAAGTTAATAAAGTGAACTCAAACTTTGGTTTGTCTCCGTCATGAAGTGAACAGCTCCGTGTCTCTTTTATTCTCATGTGTTGAAGCTTCATCTGTCGTCTGAATATTTATTTACCACCTCGTACTGATTTTACAGTAAAGGTCACCGCAGCTGGTTTACTCGTTGAACTACAGCGGCGTTTTAAGCAGCGTGTTGGCGAGTTGGGGTTTGGAGAATAAGTCGGAGTGATATCTGAACGTCTGACAGTGTGGACGAGGGGAGTGATGTCTGAAGGCAGCCGGGGGGGTTTGGGACTCGCTGTCAGTCTGCCTCCGTCTGACAGGCTGGCGAGGGGAAAAGGCCAGAGCTCTGAGGCTCAGCGTGGGGCCGCAGGCGTGAGGACGCCGCCCACCCGCCCGCCACGAAGAGAGGTCGCCTCCTGGTCCGACGGGACACCCAGCGCCACCGTGTTGTGCAAATGTAACCCGTCACCCCCACGGCTCCTGACCTCAGACTGGCAGCGCCCGACGAGCGCGCCGATCGATTGATCTAAATAACATTATGATGTGATTAACATAAACGGCCTGTGGAGGACGCCGCTGAGGCCCCGAGGGCCCCGACAGACCGGACCACACAGCAGGCGGCGGCCCGACGGAGACACGCCACGGATCAGAGAGTCAGGAAATCCATCTGGAGACAAAGTCTGCAGCCAAATCTGAAAGATTATCATCAAGTCCAACGAGAGAACGAACATCAGCTCAGAGGGGCAGTGAACGCATCGTATCGTCAGCTCAGAGGGCAGTGAACGCATCGTATTGTCAGTGAATGCATCGTATTGTCAGCTCAGAGGGGCAGTGAACGCATCGTATGGTCAGCTCAGAGGGGCAGTGAACGCATCGTATCGTCAGCTCAGAGGGCAGTGAACGCATCGTATCGTCAGCTCAGAGGGGCAGTGAACGCATCGTATCATCAGCTCAGAGGGGCAGTGAACGCATCGTATCGTCAGCTCAGAGGGGCAGTGAACGCATCGTATCGTCAGTGAATGCATCGTATCGTCAGCTCAGAGGGGCAGTGAACGCATCGTATCGTCAGCTCAGAGGGCAGTGAACGCATCGTATTGTCAGTGAATGCATCGTATCGTCAGCTCAGAGGGGCAGTGAACGCATCGTATGGTCAGCTCAGAGGGGCAGTGAACGCATCGTATCGTCAGCTCAGAGGGCAGTGAATGCATCGTATCGTCAGTGAATGCATCGTATCATCAGCTCAGAGGGGCAGTGAACGCATCGTATCGTCAGCTCAGAGGGGCAGTGAACGCATCGTATCGTCAGCTCAGAGGGCAGTGAACGCATCGTATCGTCAGCTCAGAGAGGCAGTGAACGCATCGTATCATCAGCTCAGAGGGCAGTGAACGCATCGTATCGTCAGCTCAGAGGGGCAGTGAACGCATCGTATCATCAGCTCAGAGGGGCAGTGAACGCATCGTATCGTCAGCTCAGAGGGGCAGTGAACGCATCGTATCGTCAGTGAATGCATCGTATCGTCAGCTCAGAGAGGCAGTGAACGCATCGTATCGTCAGCTCAGAGGGCAGTGAACGCATCGTATCGTCAGCTCAGAGGGGCAGTAAACGCATCGTATCGTGAATGAATAAAGTTTAGTTTGAATCATTTCAGGGAGTTCAACAGAAACATTCATAATAAAAATTGTGTAAATAAAGTTTTCCACACTGTAAAAAAGAAAAGTTGTTTTACGGTAAAACTTTCACGAATATTACGGTAATCAGTGTTGATGTCACATTTAAAGTATTTTACTGTATTCATAAAATACTTTTGTACTTTTTAATTTATCTTTATTTGATAAACTTTTTTTTACAGGTTCATAATTTATATTATCCTTTTGTTTTACCTGAAAAACATCATAAATATTTGATTGTTTTATTTTCTGAATAATTTGTCAGATGATTTTGTAAAAACATAATAATCATAAAATTGAATGTTCAGGATAATAATTTAATAAATGATGAAATTTGAGTTTCCAGCTTAAATAATTAAACCGAAGTTTGTTTCTTTGTTCAGTTTCCTGTAACATTTTATTTGTAGATTTGATTTACGTTAAAGTTTCCAATAATAAATCAATAATGAGTGTGTATACATGGTGTATACGTGTGTGTGTGTGTGTGTGTGTGTGTGTGTGTACTGTATATATGTGTGTGTGTGTGTGTGTGTACTGTATATGTGTGTGTGTGTGTGTGTGTGTGTACTGTATATATGTGTGTGTGTGTGTGTGTGTACTGTATATATGTGTGTGTGTGTGTGTACTGTATATATGTGTGTGTGTGTGTGTGTGTGTGTGTGTACTGTATATATGTGTGTGTGTGTGTGTGTGTACTGTATATACGTGTGTGTGTGTGTGTGTGTGTGTGTGTACTGTATATATGTGTGTGTGTGTGTGTGTGTACTGTATATACGTGTGTGTGTGTGTGTGTGTGTGTGTACTGTATATATGTGTGTGTGTGTGTGTGTGTGTGTGTGTGTACTGTATGTGTGTGTGTGTGTGTGTGTGTGTGTGTGTGTGTGTGTGTACTGTATATATGTGTGTGTGTGTGTGTGTGTGTGTGTGTGTGTACTGTATATGTGTGTGTGTGTGTGTGTGTACTGTATATACGTGTGTGTGTGTGTGTGTGTGTGTGTACTGTATATGTGTGTGTGTGTGTGTACTGTATATATGTGTGTGTGTGTGTGTGTGTGTGTGTACTGTATATATGTGTGTGTGTGTGTGTGTGTACTGTATATATGTGTGTGTGTGTGTGTGTGTGTACTGTATATATGTGTGTGTGTGTGTGTGTACTGTATATATATGTGTGTATGTGTGTGTGTGTGTGTGTGTGTGTGTGAGGTTCCTGACCGTTGGTCTGCAGAGTGTGTGTTGTGGCGGCGGCTCATTTATCACTGTGGTTGAACAGAAATGATTAATCTGCTGCTGGAGCCTCACAGCTGTGAGCGGAGACCCAGGGGGCGCTGTGGAGCTGTGTGTGTGTGTGTGTGTGTGTGTACGCTGATTAGTGTGTAAACTCGTCCACATGCCTCTGAGCTGTGTGTGTTTTTACATACATGACTGAGTGTTTCCGTTAGCTACGTTAGCGAGGTCCATAAAATTAACTTATGTTAGCAGTTAGCTACATTAGCACTATCTCCAAACCAACTGGCTCCTCAGTGTTAGCTGTGTTAACCTTGTTTTATTAAAGAACCCGGTCCAGTCCGGCTGCTGAGCCCGGTTCTGTTAGCATGCTAACGGCAGATTCAGATTGTGTGTGTGTGTTCTCAGAGTGTGTGTCCATGGTTTTCTGTGTCTCCCAGGTGTTGGGGTTTTTCCAGGAGTTTCCATCTTTATGATCCATTTCCACCTCCACCCGTCCTCCTCACCCTCGTCGCCGGGCAGCACACACACACACACGCCGGGGCTTCTGGGTAGTGATGGCGATGGAGTAAACCTGCTGCTCCGCGGCCGTAAAAGAAGCTAATGGAGCAGAAAAGTATCTGGAGGGGAACGACAGCTCGGTCCTCAGCGTGGCATCACTTCCTTCCTTCCTCCCGCTCTGAGCGGCGCTCTGGACCTGCGTCAGCTCCCGGGTCGGGTTTAATGTTTGCTTCAACGACACTCAAACGTTCCTCAGCGGCTTTTCTTTCCAGATCTGCTTTGTTTGTTTCCATCTGTGACGTCTTTATCTGGGCAGCGGTGTCAGCGCTGACCTGGGGTCCGGTCCAGTCTGGAGTCCAACACGAGTCAGAGACATGTTGAATGAATCACTGTCAGCCATGATGGATGTTAGAGGGCTGAAGACAGCCTCACTGTCAGGGTCGAATGCTAACTGGCTAATGCTAACATGCTAACAGGCTAAACTAAGATGTCAAACATGATGTCACATGATTTCTCATGATGTCACATGATATGTCTCTGGAAGACGAGGACATTTAAAAACAGGCGGCTCCACGCTCCAAATATGGTCACTTCTGGCTCCAAAATAAAAAGATGGCGTCTTCAGACGGGTGACGTCATGGCGGGTTTTAGATGCTGAGATGTATTTTTGTAGTTCTGATTTCACGATGACTACACGCGTGTGCTAACATTCAACATATAGCGTTAGCATTTAGCGTGTCAATGATGCTAAAATTAGCATATTCATAATTTGAACAAAGTCCAGACCAGCAGGTGACGTCACGGTGAGTTTACGTTTAGACCACATGCAGGGAGCTGCTGGCTGTTCAGGTCATGTGAGGGATGGTAGAGATGTGAAGATTGTTCATCTCTCAGTGTACTCAGGTGTACCCAGGTGTACCCAGGTGTACTCAGGTGTACTCAGGTGTACTCAGGTGTATTCAGGTGTATCAGAGCTTAATGGAATCATCCCTGTCATAATTTAAAGTTGGCATCTTTGCAAACAGCATCAGGAAACATGGCTGATACACTGACGAGCTCCTGTAGACCTAAAGCTCAGATGAACCGGATCACCTGAGGGTCCTGTCAGCCAATCGTGTCCTGAGCTCAAACAGGTAAATAACATGAAGGTTTGATCAGAGCGGCCGTCACGTTAAATCACGTCTGATCTTTGTGTTCTCGATAGTTTAAGGTTTATCATCACATTTTATTTTGGCGGGTTTCCACCCGGCTTCCTCTGTAAGTGCGTTGTTTACTGCATCGTTTACGTAAAGCTGTTACCACGGCAACGACTGATGGAGAGGTAAACAAACAGGAAGTAAACACAGAGAGGAAGTCATGTGACTGACTTCATAAACATGGCTTTCTTCTTCTGTGGTGTTTGAGCTGAACTTAAAGCTGCGGCGCTGCGAGCTCTGCAGGTCAGACACGTGTAAATATTAGCATGTTGGGATGCTCTTTAAACACGCGTGTACATGTGTGTGTTATATAACTGTGTGTGTGTGTGTGTGTGTGTGAGAGAGAGAGAGTTTAATTAGCTTCATGCTCACAGTCTGATGTCGGCTAACGAAGCGTCTGAGTGTCTGTCGGTGATGAATGGGAGGCGTCACCTTAAAACATGATAAATCGAGCTCGGCGCCCCCCGGACGTCAAGAACACAACGCCGTCCGAGCGCTGGAGCGGCAAGCAAGGGATCATGGGTAAACGAGACGTGTGTGTGTGCTGGGGGGGGGGGGGGGGCATCGTGGGGAGTTGTGTGTGGAAATCACAGGGGCCGAAAAAAGGCTCAGCGAGCTAAAATGTCAGGCCCCTGAAGAGGGGCCCCGCCGCCGCCGCCTGACAGGAAGTGAATAAAAACCAGAGAAGAAAAAGATCAGCTCGACACCGCGTTCACGGAGAGACGAAGAACACGAGGAAGAACACGAGGAAGAAATATTAAAACACGAGTTAGTGTCTGGATCCAGAGACAGAGTTCAAATCGTTTGTGTCATGTCGTACTTCCTGTGCAGCGGCGTGTTGTGTCTGTGTTTCTGTCTCCCTCCTCGTCGTCTGTCAGGCTCAGCCTAATGACACAGAGCGAGACTTTAATGCACCGACCAAGACGAAGGCGATTATCACCTCTGTAATCCTTCAGTTCATTAGACACCGCCACCTCCACCTCGCCCCCACCTTAATAATTAAGTTGGAGTAGTGCCGGGCTCCGGGGATCCTCCTCCTCCTCCTCCTCCTCTCTAATGCACACATCATCTCTCAGCCTCTTCTGGACTTTAAAGGTCTGTTCTGGTTCTGGTCTGTGTCCAGTCTTGTCCTGTGGGGGGTCAGCGGCGCTCTGGGTGGAGGCGGGGTCTTGTTAGCATTGGTTTGATGGTGTATTGCTCAGCGGCAATGGTCGAGGGTAACGAGCAGACAGGTTGTTTGCCTAATTGAACTTAATGTTGCCAAATGGAGGAAACATTCTTTATCCGAACAGAACCTCAGAACCAGCAGACAGCAGCATTCTGAGCAGGTTTGTCTCCTGGAGTCAGTTCAGAGTCTCATCAGCAGATTCAGATCAGCTGTGAGACTCACCTTCATTTCTGCTCAGTGCTGCTCTGAGCGGGATTTGAACTCACAACTTCTGGATCTAAAAGAGGCTCAGTGCCTTGGTGTTAACCCACTGGACCAGTGAAGATGTAGGAGGACATGAGGAGCAGTGAGTAGTGGACCATGTGGTCCAAAAGGACATGGAGACGTGGTTTTCCTTCTACATGATGAGACAAACAAAGTGAAGAACAGAAATGTTCTTCAGCAGCTCTATCAGGACTGATGGAGGAGAATCTTCAGCATGATTCCTCCCCTCAATCTGATCCTGGTTCTTCTTCTTCATCAGTACTGAAGATGGTCCAGTGGGGAAGGACGCCGACCGCCAACGTGGAGACGTGGGATTGACCTCGACTCCGACAACCTGAGGTACGTGAAGTGTGTGTGTGTAAAACTACTTACTTAAAAAAAATCAAACTAAACCGTCTGAAAAACGCTCTGCGTTCATTTCTCGGCGAGGGAACAAAGAACAGGTGAGTCAAAGGTAAATGAAGCTAGCTAGCTTGAACAAAGCTAGTTAGCTAGCTAGTTTCTTATTTCATAGAAACTAAACTTGATTTATCGTCTTCGTCACTACATGCTGAACAGAACCTCTGAACCAGCAGTGTCCAGTCTAACAGTGAATACAGCAACAGAACCTCTGAACCAGCAGTGTCCAGTCTAACAGTGAATACAGTAACAGAACCTCTGAACCAGCAGTGTCCAGTCTAACAGTGAATACAGTAACAGAACCTCTGAACCAGCAGTGTCCAGTCTAACAGTGAGTACAGCAACAGAACCTCTGAACCAGCAGTGTCCAGTCTAACAGTGAATACAGTAACAGAACCTCTGAACCAGCAGTGTCCAGTCTAACAGTGAATACAGCAACAGAACCTCTGAACCAGCAGTGTCCAGTCTAACAGTGAATACAGCAACAGAACCTCTGAACCAGCAGTGTCCAGTCTAACAGTGAATACAGTAACAGAACCTCTGAACCAGCAGTGTCCAGTCTAACAGTGAATACAGTAACAGAACCTCTGAACCAGCAGTGTCCAGTCTAACAGTGAATACAGTAACAGAACCTCTGAACCAGCAGTGTCCAGTCTAACAGTGAATACAGTAACAGAACCTCTGAACCAGCAGTGTCCAGTCTAACAGTGAGTACAGCAACAGAACCTCTGAACCAGCAGTGTCCAGTCTAACAGTGAATACAGTAACAGAACCTCTGAACCAGCAGTGTCCAGTCTAACAGTGAATACAGCAACAGAACCTCTGAACCAGCAGTGTCCAGTCTAACAGTGAATACAGCAACAGAACCTCTGAACCAGCAGTGTCCAGTCTAACAGTGAATACAGCAACAGAACCTCTGAACCAGCAGTGTCCAGTCTAACAGTGAATACAGCAACAGAACCTCTGAACCAGCAGTGTCCAGTCTAACAGTGAATACAGCAACAGAACCTCTGAACCAGCAGTGTCCAGTCTAACAGTGAATACAGCAACAGAACCTCTGAACCAGCAGTGTCCAGTCTAACAGTGAATACAGCAGCCTACCGAGGTGGTTTTCTTGCCGGGTTTGGCTCCTGGCATCCCGGGCTGAGTCAGTTCAGTTAGCTACACGGCTGACCGAGCTAACCACAGTTAGTGGTTGTTTTTTTAACTTTCTTGACTGTTTAAACATGAAAATTATTTTATTTAACCATCATCATCATCATCATCATCATCATCATCATTATTATTTTTAGTGTTATTGTTGTTTTGTGAATGCAGCTCGTGGATGATGAGGAGTTGGACTGAGGAAGAGGTTTGTTTCCCCTCGGTGAGGTTCATGTCGAGACCCTCGAGCAGCACGCACACACACACACACACACGCACACACACACGCACACACACACACACACACGCACACACACACACGCACACACACACACACACACACACGCACACACACACGCACACGCACACACACACACGCACACACACGCACGCACACACACGCACACACACACGCACACACACACACACACACACACACACACACGCACACACACACACGCACACTGTGTAAATGTGTAAATGTGTAAACATTATGAGAGCAGTCGACTCTCTGTCGGCCTCTCAGGACTCGAAGCTTCATGCATAATGCAGACGCACAGTTTGACCGCTGGCCTGCAGCTGATTGGCCGTCTCGGGGTCGAGGTGGGAGCGTGGGGAGGTAACGGAGGGGAGGCGGTGAACCGTCCATCTACAGCCTGACTGACCACCCGGACCCCCAAACCCCGACAGACAGACAGACAGACACACACAGACAGACAGACAGACACACACAGACAGACACACACAGACACACACAGACACACACAGACAGACAGACACACAGACAGACAGACAGACACACACAGACACACACAGACACACACAGACAGACAGACAGGTGGATCGATTCAGGTGCTCTGAGGTGCTGCAGGATTATTTGACCACATCGACTGTTTTAGTTTCTTTGTTGGAGATGAAACCTCAAATCTGTGTGTGTGTGTGTGTGTGTGTGTGTGTGTGTGTGTGTGAAAGTTCTGGATGAAGACTGGACAGGAACACGCAGCAGACGGCCTCATGTGGGATTCGAACCCTTGTCCACTGTGCCACTGTACATGGGGTGCAGACTCTACCAGGTGAACTAACCAACAGCACAAACATTGGAGTTAACCTCTGGGGAGAATGAGTTCTTAATTAAACCGACACGATACATTTACAACTTTATTTCACCTTTTCAGCTTTTATAAACTTTGTTGAGTCAAAAAGTCGAAGAACATTCAAAAATACACAAAATAATAAATAAAAGATGAAACATGAACAAACTGCAGAATTCACTTTAAAGTTAAAATACGTTTTTAACTGAGACCATCTAAACCGAGACCAAGACAAGACCAAGACTAACGTTCACTAAGTCTCTAAGACTTTTGGTTCAGAGGCTAACGGCTAACGTAAGCTCTTCACTCTGTTTATAAAAATCTTTAATATTACATAAAGTGTCAGACAGGAAATGTGTCCTGACTCATAACATCTCAACATTTCCAGCTGACTTTGATCAAATTAAACGTTTTTCTTCAATAATTCATCTTTTATCAAAGTAAACAGGAAGTAGAGTTTCTGTAAAATGACAGAATAAAAGCTGGCGGTGTGTGTTGGAGCCGTCGTTTAACTCGAGCGTTCAGGTTCAGAGTTCAGTTTTTCTTTTTTCCATTTTTAATGGAGACGTGCTCGATGATTTATTCAAATGACAAACCTCTTCTTCTTTCCTGAGGTATTAGTCACTGGGTGCTAATGTCAGATTACTTTAGTAGCCATTCTGCTCTTGATAAATGACTGAGACAGGCAGTAAAAAATAGATCAAAACCACTGGGAGGAGGAGAAGAGGGAGGAGGAGGAGGAGGAGGAGGAAGGAGCAGAGAGGCCGTTAAATCATTTCCCTCCGCCGCCCGACAGGCCTCGGAAAATGCCACCCATTATTCGAACGCTCCGGCTAATCAAAGCTTCCAGAGTGATTAGAGAGAGCAGACGCAGCAGCAGCAGCTCCGCCTTCCTCCACCTTAACAAGCCATTATCACCCCGACTGAAACACCACCGAGCCACGCCGCCTCACATGCTGAAATATGGAGCGCTTCACCTCGCAGCTCGCAGGGCGGCAAACTGTGTTATTACACCTTAAATATGTAATTAAGGAATTTTCTCGACGAGCTGAGAACAAAGAGGACGAACAGGAAGTGACTGTAACCGCTGCAAACAAGAGAAGAAGAAGACTGTTTATCTTTAAATGTATATTCTGTTTAACAAGCTTATTTATGAAAATGGAGATAAAGAATTATTAATCCAGCAGATTATTCTGAAACTGAAGTCAGCTGTTTGATTTCAAATCATGAGGTACTAATATAAAATAAATAAAGATAAATTATGTGTCAAACGACCTGTGAGAACAAAGTAAAAATATTTTATATGTAAAAACTTTAAAAGTCAAATTATGAGAAACTTTGTCACATTATGTCAAAACAAGCATTGTTACAAAATGACATCATGACATATTAAATCTATTATTAATAAATTATAAATATATCATCAATACATATATTAATCTTCATAACTTTCATTTCATCAGCTGATAATCAGACTCGTGATGTTTTTGTCAGATAAATCCTGCAGACGTCAAAAATGTCATTAACATTTTTCTTCTTTCATTTTTAGGTTTCGTGTTTTGACTTCCTGTCACGTGTTCAGTTTCTTCTTGAATTTTTTACAGTGTCGAGTCGAGCTCGGCGCCGCAGTGACGATAAACCTGAAATAACAAACATGAAACGTGTTTTCTTCTTATTCTTCATCCTTCTCGCTACATTTGCAACAACTACTGTTTGATTTAATAACTGAATAATTTAATTAATGCTTTTGTTGTTTGAGTCTCATAAAAAATCTGAGTAAAAAAATACACTATAAAACCAGAATGTGAAACTAGTAAAAATTAGATTTAGTGTAAAAACGATTTGATGCAGACATATGTTAAATTAAATTAAATTAAATTAGTTAAAATTCTCACAGATTTCTACCCAAACATCTTCAACAGGTTGTTCTAAATCACAGATGTTAGATTTTCCCAGCAGCATGTGAACGCAGCAGAAAACAGGTGACCAGCTGGGTGGGCGGAGCCTGTTTACACCTGTTCAGCCAATAAGAGACACCTGACACTTGTTGTTGTGACTCTCAGCGCCATGGCAACAGCAGACGAACACACCCAGAATGATGACAGCTTGAAGACAATTAGAGTCTCAACAGTTTTCATTACGCTCGCATTCACCTGTGCAGGTGAGGTGTGTGTGTGTGTGTGTGTGTGTGAGAGAGAGTCTTGTAATAACGAAAAACATGAAACATAGATATTAAACATGCTCGCTCAGATAAAAACATTCAGCACACGGTTTGAATAATTAACACGTTTTTCTTTTTTTAGAGTGCAAAAATTTTATAATTTGAATTTTAACTTGCACTCTAAAAAAATGTTGATAGCAGAACGTAGCCTGACAGCTATATAACACAGCGGTTACTAAGTAACGTCAACGTGTTAGTAACTTTGTTTACTGCGTCATCTTATGAGGACCTCAAAGGAAGTGATGAACCTCCGTTAGTCTGAATCTGAAAGAGACGATGAGAAACACAACAACATAAAAATAATGACAAAGTTCCCTTGTGGGTACCAAGTACCAATGAACCTACCTTATGAGGACCTTAAAGGAAGTGATGAACCTACCTTGTGAGGACCTCAAAGGAAGTGATGAACCTACCTTGTGAGGACCTTAAAGGAAGTGATGAACCTACCTTGTGAGGACCTTAAAGGAAGTGATGAACCTACCTTGTGAGGACCTTAAAGGAAGTGATGAACCTTGTGAGGACCTTAAAGGAAGTGATGAACCTTGTGAGGACCTTAAAGTAAGTGATGAACCTACCTTGTGAGGACCTTAAAGGAAGTGATGAACCTTGTGAGGACCTTAAAGGAAGTGATGAACCTACCTTGTGAGGACCTCAAAGGAAGTGATGAACCTTGTGAGGACCTTAAAGGAAGTGATGAACCTTGTGAGGACCTCAAAGGAAGAGATGAACCTTGTGAGGCCTCCAGATGTAGCGATGAACCTTCGAGCTGCACCTTCCCATTGGTTTGCAGAGCTGCGTTCCCCAAACAGGAAATTTGTAGTCCGACTGAAGCTCCTGGTTTGATGAGGATTCATCGTCTGACAGAAGGAAGGATAAATGCATCCTCAAACCTTTCTGTTATTGTGACTGAAATCCAAATTAAAAAAGCTGTGATATTAAAGTGTAAAAACATTTTGTCTGTTAATTTGTGGTCATTTCATGGTGAAAAGCTTCACATAACAGCTTTAACGTGGCCTTGAACAGTCTTGTTATGAAGCTCACAGAAGAGAAATGTGCTGGGTCATTATCATGGGCAGCGATCTCTCAGAGATGAGAGAGTCGGCTCTCGGTTTCCCCTCGATGGCAATTAGACGAGTGTGATGGGATGAACTTCACTGTTTTAGCCACGAGCGAAAAACTCTGCTGTCAGGCTGCTGCTGACAACCAGAGGAGAGAGGAATCAAATAAATCTGCAGCTCGGCTTCACGTAATCCACTCTGAGAGGCTGCAGCACTGAAGGAAGTATCTGTGCTGCACTGCAAATATCAAAACAATAAAATACTGATACCATTCACAGGATACGGCTCTTTAAATTCTATATTTTTATTATTAAAAACACGTCAGCGGGCCACGCATCAACTTTATTTACACACCGTCCTCGAGCGCCAAAGGTGGATTAATCCATCGCTGAAAATAGTCCCCAACAAACACACTCTGTTGTTGTTTTTCAAAATGAAACTTTATTTTTGTGAGATGTTTTTAAAAATTGACACCTTCAGCAGGACCCAATGAGAGACGACAGGAAACAGTATCAAGAGACACACAAACATTACAGAAATGATCCAGACGGGTTTTCTCTCCCGTCTTCTCCGTCTGACATAATTAAATGTTATGTCACATAATGAAATGTAATGAGAAATATCAGGTAGAGTTTAAATCAAAGAATCAAACAATGTTTGGAATAACAAAAGAAATCGAAAGATATCAGTGATTGTGGGTGTCGTTTAGCTCAGTCTGTAGATCATCCGCCCCGTGTACGAAGGCTCAGTCCTGGCTGCGGCCGTGCAGGGTTTGAATCCGACCTGCGGCTCTTCACCGCATGTCATTCCCATCTCTCTCTCTCTCCACAGTCCTGTCACTGTTCAGCTGTCTCTGTACAATAAAGCTTGAAAAGGCCAAAAAAATACTTAAAAAAAAAGATATCAGTGATTTTATTTTCTAATCTTTGGTTTATTATTTTTATTATTTTATTTTTATTATTTTGAATGAAATATATAAAACTCTAATTAACATGTGGCTCTGCTGTTACATGAACAAAAAGGAAATAAATAAATAAAGATGCAGATTTCTTTTGTTAGTCACCGACCAAACTGTGTTTTCATTCATATTTAATAAGAAGTTCATATAAAACAAATAAATAAATAAATGTGTTGATGGATAATGTTAATGGCTAATGTTAGCATGCTAACTCGCTAAACTAAAGTGGTGAACATGTTAGCGTTTAGCTAAAAGCACAAATGTCAAAGTGCAGCTAGCACGACTGGAGACAGAAATATTTTTTAATTTTTAATTCAAGAATTTAGATTCATCATGTTTTTATTTCTAAAATCAGAGCCAGGCTAGCCGTTTCCCCTGCTTTCAGTCTTTATGCTAAGCTAAGCTAACCAGCTACATGTGGCATTAAAAGAAGAAAACTTCACTTTTTATCTGCAGTGAATATTAATGTGATTTAATCATGTTTAATTTTTAAATTCTGGAGAATATTTTTTAAATCTCGACTCACGTGACGTTGATGACGTGGACGCTCGCCGCCTTCGATCCCTCCTGACACAAACGCTCCGTGAACCTGACCCCAGCTCAGGTAGCACTGAAGGTCACCGCAGAAGAAGATGGACTTGAAGTTTTCGCTCACGGCTCAGAGGAAACTCTCCGAGGCTGCAAACAGCCGATACGTTGTACATTATTTACGTGTCCGCTGAGGGAGCTGCTGCCAAAACACGATCCAGTGCCAGAAAGTAGTTTCCAGTCCAGCTCTGCCGGGGATAATAGTGCTAATAATGAAAAGCATCAGGACTCGTGTGTGGAGATACATGAAATCTGTTTGATAAGGTTTGTAGAGGCACATATGGCTGCAGTCACATTCAAAGCAAACATCATTAATACTGATGATGAATCATTGATGAAGTCGCTGATTTAAAATAAATGCGTTCTTTCTCATTTTAATTATTTGTGTGTAAAATTATGATTTTTAATCTTTAATCTCTTCACACAGATCACAGATGTTTAAACCTCTGACTGAGCTCCAGTCTGCACTCTCTCTAACGGCCAGCAGGGGGCGACTCTGCAGCAACAATAAGGTCAGATCGTATAGAGACTTATGGAGAAATGAGCCGACTTCTCAGCTGGTTTATTGTCTCAGTGAACCGTTTCCTCGTCAGTTTCTGGTCTCAGTCTGTAGTCTGAAGTCTTCTTACACACGGCGTGACGTTCATTCAGTAAATTATGTTTCATTTAGAGAAAAGTAGACCATAAAGCAGAGGGATGCTTTACGGCGGAGCTCAACAAACTCAGATCAAACCATCAAACAGCGCTGATCAGATTCTGTTCCTGCATCGACTCTTCAGATGTTTGAAAAACAGACTTTACTTCCTGTTTAGCTGGAACATGAGAACGTTTGAGACCACGCCCCAGCTCCACACTGCCATCCATATATGGTCACTTCTGGCTCCAAAAAATACAAGATGGAAACCAACAGGTGACGTTTGAACATGCTAACATATAACATACAACATTTAGCATCTTAGCATGTTTACATGTGTAAGTTAGCATAATGACAATTCAAATGAACAAACATTTAGCATGACACTTAGCATGTAAAGATGCTAAAATTAGCATGTCAAATATAAATCCCAGACCAGAAGGTGATGTCACGGCGAGTTCACCTTTTAACGACATCCAGGAAGCTGTTCAGGTCATGTGACAGCAGGGGTGGAAAGATTGTTTGTATGACCAAATATGGTCACGTCTGACTCCAAAAACAAAACCAGATGGTGACGTCCATAACGTCAGGTACACGTACACTCATAAAAAATCTGTTCAACTGTAAATAAAGTTTTTGAAGTTCATGTGACGCGTTTTAGTTTTTAACGGGACGATGAAGTGATGTCATACTCAGTGTGCAGGTGTAGAGATGTAAGAGAAAAACAATAATATGAAATATTAAAAATAATAAATGTTACTTCAAAATGTATTGTTTGTTAACTAACTCATCACCTGTGTCATTAATCACTTAGCTCATATCTCATACAACAAAATATTCCCAAATATTATAAATAATATCCTTTAAAGCTCTTAATTAATTAATTAATTAATTAATGAAGTCATTTACTGTTTGGTGTCCAAATATAGTGAGAATAGTTCAGAGTAAATTATTTCTGACATTTGATTTTATTTTTAAATTGAACATAATTGATTTTTTTATGTTCTTTTGTTTTTAGTTTGACGTGTTTCCTGTTTTATAACTTGTACAGAAAAAAACAATAAAAGTATTTTTTGTTGCTGAAAGTGAAAAAGTTAAATAAAAATAATAATCATAAAATATACAGAACACCTCTGGAAACAGAGTCAAGTGTTATTGAAGATGTTGTATTTTAGCAGCAGCAGAAGAAGAAGAATTGATTTGAGCCTGAAAGCAGCGACGTCCTTGAAATCATCAGAGGACGTCAGACTGACGGCAGCTTCACATTAGTGCTGCTGCTTCTTTTCTGTTTCTGTTTTTTCCTCCAGTTTATTGATCAGCTGCAGAAAACTTGACAAACTGACCAATCCCTGCAGGCCGAGGCCAGATTTCAGGAAACAACCTTGGAGATGACGGAATGAAGCTTATTTATTTATCACATCACTTCCAGCCCACGTGCCATCCTTCCTCCTCCTCTTCCTCCTCCTCTTCCTCCTCCTCTTCTTCTTCGTCTTTAAACGTGTCTCGGGGAAAATAAAGCTGACAGGCGTGTTGATGGAGAGACGAGCAACACGAACACATTTCAACACATTAGTCAGACGTTTCCTGGAATCTGATAAAAATTCACATTTTGCTTTGAGGTTCATCATGTTGACCTTTGACCTTTAATCATGAGGCAATATTACATTTCTTTTTTAGTTGGTGAAGAAAGATAAAACACAACAGATGAGTTCATGTGACGATAAAACAGAAAAAACACATTTTTCTAAAGATTCATAATCAGCAGATCAACAGTAATGAATGGATTATAACAGACTATAATGTTTTAAACACATATAAGAACATTAAGTCATCGAATTATAACTTCTATAAAGAAATATTTTAGATGATTACAGCCGTCATTGATCGTCTGTTTATGCACTGATGATACATTGGAGGAGTTAAAGTGTTCATTTGTTTTATTAATTAATACATTTATTGCATTTCTCTATTTAGTTTCTGTAATAAAATATTTAACAGTTTGAGAGTTTACAGTAAAATTATATTTTTCCACTGAAGTGAAAACAAATGTTATTTATGAACACGAGAAATAAAAATAATGTGCATGACATAAACATGAAAGAAGAATTTAACAGTACAAAATAAAATAATTCAATTAAACGAAATCTTCTAGAATATTCTAGAATAATAATAATGACATAAAACGTCAGTGAACAGAGCCAGGCTAGCTATTCCCCCCATTTCCAGTCTTTATGCTAAGCTAAGACAGCTATTAGCTTATGTTTTCAGGTTTATGCTAATATAAGCTAGCTGTTTTCCTGTTTCCAGGTGTTGTATTAAGCTAAGCTAAGCTAGCTGTTTCACTCAGTTTTCAGTCTTAATGCTAAGCTAGCTGGTTAGCTTAATTCTGACATTCTGACATAAAGTATAAATGTCAACACGTCGTCGCCTCTGCAAGTGTTTTTAGATCGAATTTAAAAACTTTTAGTCTGCAGAGAAAATGTATAAAATATTTATAAAACTGAATCTTACAGTTTAAACGAGTTTAACTGAGCTGAAGTGTTTAAACATAAACGTGTTTAAAGGGTTAATCTGCTCTTTATTTAACACTTGTGTGAAAACCATTAATTCTGAGGTGAAATTAAGTTTCTATTTCCCTGCAGATTCTTTGTTTTTCTACATAAAAAAAAGTTGTTTATTGCCAAGATAATTAAGTTTTTTTATTATTTCGTCCTGGACTTGTCAAACTATTTTATAATGTAAATAGGAAGTCGTCTAATTGGATCTGGCAAATTCTCTCCGTGATGGATTTCATCATGAACCAAAAAAAAAAAAAGAAAGATTCATTTCTGACGGGGAAACAGACTGTCGGTGCTTTTTATTAATCGTCTACTCCTAATTTAAGTGAGCGGGCTGTCATTAAAACGCTGAGACTCTCGTCCTGTACGAGCTTTTTTCACGACACAATTTATCTTTTTGGCTGCTTTAAGCCTCCAATTTGTAATGAGTTATTGGGCTGTTCCCCAATATTCCCCTGTGATTGAGCAGGAAGTATTCGGGACATGATTTATAGATGTTAATTGTGGTGTTCAAAAATTCACAATGGAGTACAGGAGGAGGAAAAAAAGAGGAGAAGAAGAAGGAGAAGGAGGAGTGAGGTGCACATCTGGAGAAGTCATCATGACTGAAGCCAAGTTTCTGGTCCTGGGAGGGAAGTAAAAGCAGAGCTGAATGTGAACTAAGCTGCACCCAGGAGAGTACAAAATATTTTCCCCTGTCAGCTCGGCCCCGGGCCCCTCAGCTCGGCCCCGGGCCCCCCTCGAGTCCCCCGTGTCCCGACCTCTGCCGAACCCTGGTCGGCATCAGATCGCGCTCTGCAGGAGCTCCGTGTGCTCGCTGCCCAAACAAGACATATTTGTATTTGATATTAAAGCAGCATCAGGCGGGACATCCATCACCGCGACTCGCAACATTTCAGGTTTCAGGAGGGGGGAGGACGGGTGAGGGTGGGAGGTAGAGCGGGGGGTGAGGATGGGAAAACAATATGTGTCTTTTCCTGAAGTGGAACTCCCACCTGCAGCTCGCCGCTCGCTCCCATCGAACCAAAACTGAAGAGAAGTTCATGAAAATGAGTTAAAGTGCGTCCAGTGGAGCTAATGACCCTCCACCACCTCCACCTCCCTCCTCACCCTGCCTCCTCCCCTCTGACTCCATCAGTGAGTCCATCCATAAGCTCACATGTTTTCCACAGTGCTGACACACGGAGGCTCGGGGGGTGATGACGACAGCGTTTTTTCAAACCTGGTGTGAAGACGAGCACAAAAAAAAAAAACACATCCTCCCGTCACTTTACAATAAAGTTTTAAACATTTGGATAAAAAAAGACGGCAAAAGAAACTTTTAGATATACCCTGAAACCACCTTAAAAAAACCACCTTAAAAAACCACCTTAAAACAACGACACTCTGAGTCTGAACAAAGTTTGTAGTCAGACGTTACCTCCTGTTGATCTGCACTGACCTGTGATCAGGTGAATGGTGTCTCTGTCATTCGTACGTCTGTTCTCACACTATGTAACTTTGGGCTCCGGGTCGGGAGAAGTACGTAACGCTTTACGGCACTAAGTCACACACCACCAACTATTTCACTGATTTTGGTGAAACTGGATCATATTTTATGGAGAAAATGTTTTCTGGTTTTCCCTCTGATGTCCTCCGGCTGCTCCGCCTCAACTCTCTGTGATTTACAGAGTTTCCTGATGGACAGTGAAGTAAACTGCTGACAACTGTAGCTGCTGTTAGCTCATGTTAGCTCAGTCTGTTAGCTGCTGTTAGCTCCTGTTAGCTCAGTTTGTTAGCTGCTGTTAGCTCATGTTAGCTCAGTTTGTTAGCTGCTGTTAGCTCATGTTAGCTCAGTCTGTTAGCTGCTGTTAACTCATGTTAGCTCAGTTTGTTAGCCAGGCTGCCCGGACTGTGAGCTCAGAGCACCGGGAGGAAGAAGAAGAAGAAGAAGAAGAAGAAGAAGAAGAGGTTTTCAGGCCCAGCAGTCAGCAGCTTCTATGGACATAATGGCAGAGGAGAAGAGAGTGAAGAGGACGCTGACGGAGGAAGCTAAGAAGAGAAAAGGAGAGAGTGAGCGAGCAAGAAGCCGCCGGACAAGAGTAAATCTGGGACTGACTTTTAGTGGTTGGTGAGAGCTTGGTGAAATAAAAGGCTGAAAGACAGACGCCGAGCTGGGCTGACTGCTGTTGGACTAGTCAGTAATATTAGCTGGCTGCTATGTCTGCTGTTGGTGACCTTGTTGATGTTTGGCTGTTAGCCTGTAATACTTTACAATCAAGACTGAGCAGCAATAAATGAAACAATCAAACTCATACCATAAGAATATATTATATTATATATAATATAATGCATGAAACAGAATTATAGATTTGTGTGTTTTCTGTTATTTTGGTGGAAGATTGCTGGAGATGTGGCAAACCTCAAACTGAACCACAACTGTAAAAACTGACGTCTGTCAGATGAATGAAGTCATTAAAGAGAATAAAATCTGATCTGGTGTCAGTGTGTTGTGAATATTCTGTCATGATATAACATAAATATAATGTTTATAAGTTATTAAAGTCCTGATTTTAAAATGTTAAAGATGATTTAAATACACTCAGTATGAGAGTTTGTCTCCGGCATTAATGAGTCATCAGCTGATTATTTTCTTAATGGAGAAAATAATTTATTGAAACAAACTCGTCAGTTTATTTGAAATGTATTGAAAATGAATGAACTTTATATTGAATTATTAAAGTTGACGATTTTGGCGTTTCCATTTTTATTCAGCATTAAAGTCATGTTATAACATAAAGTTCAGACTTTTTAGTAAATGTGGTGTGATCTGCAGGTCAACAAACAAACTGAACAATACTTTTACTTACTTTAAATACTTTATTTTTATTCAAATGAAACAGTTCACAGTAAAGTTACTTTGCGCTGTGTTGCGTTTCTTTTATTTTACTTTAAGTTACTTTAAGATTACTTTACCCTGTTAGATTACTTTATTTATTTTATTTATTATTTTATCTTAAATGAAAGAGCTGTTTGTGGATAAACAGTTCACAGTACAGTTACTTCAATTTCTTGTGCTTTATTTTACTTTACATAACATTACTGTTACTTTATATTATAGTATTTTATCTTACATTATATTACCAATGTTTATTTTACTTTACCTTGACATATCTTTACTACTTTACCGTCCTTTATTTTTATTTTACTTTCCAATGTTTTACAATGAATTCTGACTTCAGACATTGAACTGTCACTTTTGTATCTGCTAATGTAAGATCAGATATTTAAACAAACAAAAAAAAAACACGTCTGAAAATATATTGGATGTCACCATCATTTATACTGCAGTATTTTACTGTTTGCTGTGTCGTGTATTACTGCATTTTATACTGCAGTATTTTACTGTTTGCTGTGTCGTGTATTTTAAGATGTGTACACAGAAATTGAGGATATTCAAACACTGCAGAGTTTTTACAGTGTGCAATGATCTCGACTCCTTCAGAGGATTTAGGAGGAACAGGAAGTTCACGTCCTGCTTGTCAGAATAAAGTTCAGATTAAATGATTCAGTTTAAAGGTCGTGTTCAGATATTTTGCTCTCGGCGTGTCGATGAATTGAAACTCTGAACGCCTTCAGCTCAGGTTTCATGTGAATTTGCATAAACTCACACGTTACGGAGCGCTGCCAGGGGACTTTCCCACCCCCGCTGTCATTCATGTCGCATTCCAAAGGATTGTGGGAAGCTCCAGGATGATAAATGTATATGCTCACCCCCTCCTCCACCTCCTCCACACCACCTCCTCCTCCACACCACGTCCTCTTTCAGCTCACCGTTGGCACAATGCTCCTCAAAGGTTTCCTCCTCTTCTTCTTCTTTTCTATTCTTTTCCTCCTGCACCACCTGCACCTCCTCCCCCCCTGTGGTCCCATCTCCTGCTCAGGTTAACCCTCCCCCCTCCTGTCCTCCCCTCTCTCTCCCTCTTTCCTCTCAACATCTTTTAAGTTGTGGAGCAGAACAGATGGCAGAACATGTAGCTGACCTAAAATACATCCCTCCTCTGGGAGACGTCTCAGCTCTCAATATGGCCGAGCTTCCTCCTATAAGCGACGTCAAGGATCACATCGGAGATGGCCGACCGGGCGGGGATGGAGGAGGTGACCCTGATCAAGATGTATCGGCATCTGGAGGCCGAGTGGAGGAGAAGCAAACCTAAAGCTGAAGCAGCTCCATCGATGACATTTAACGGCAAACGGAGGTTTTCGTCTCGTCTCAGAAGTATAAATATCGGAGCAGGTGATCCGAGATTTTGGCAGAGATTTATTTCTTGGCTCGGCGCTCCAGCTTCTCTTCCCGTCTACAATCCCAGCAGGAAACACAAAGCCAGCACTGCTGTTTATTTTCTATACTGTTTATTACATATGGAGCCAAAACATTAGAATAAAATCTGATATGTGAGATCGGATCAGAACCGAACTGAAGCTCTCCCAGGCCCAAAGCTCCTCCTGACTCAGGTTTCTCCTCAAATCACCAGAAACACTTTAAATGATTCAACGCTTTCATATTTTCTATTTGTATATATTCAACTTATACCACAAAAAATACCACAAACTGAATAAATACCACACATATAAACACAAACTGAATAAATACCACACATATAAACACAAACTGAATAAATACCACACACATGAACACAAACTGAATAAATACCACACATATAAACATTAAACTGAATAAATACCACACATATAAACATTAAACTGAATAAATACCACACATATAAACACAAACTGAATAAATACCACACATATAAACATTAAACTGAATAAATACCACACACATAAACATTAAACTGAATAAATACCACACAAAAAATACCACAAACTGAAAAAATACCACACATATAAACACAAACTGAATAAATACCACACATATAAACACAAACTGAATAAATACCACACATATAAACATTAAACTGAATAAATACCACACATATAAACATTAAACTGAATAAATACAGATATATAAACACATATAAAGACTAAAATAAGGATAAGCTGAGGTGTGTTTATCAGTAACTTCAGTAGTGAGGGTGTGTGTTGATGCACGAGACCGTAAACATACAATAAAATCAGACATATTAGAGAAATCTGGTTTAAAGTTAAACCTGTGTAAAGAATCATTGTCTGTCCAGAGTTAGTACAAATTAAATCATGACTTGTTGTGTTAAATGTCCAGTAAACAGTGCAGTGTGATGTTGCATGAATGAAACAAAGGCAGAAGTCAGACAGGTGTGGTTTATATAGCGGAAAATCACCTGTCCAGGTGTTTCCAACTATAGTGATCAGGCTGCTCCTCAGATACCTGCTGCACTAAAACCAGGTGACTGTCACACCTGATACTGATGGCATGTTTTTGTCAGGTCACATGACCTGCTCGTACATCTTTAAGAAACGAATGAGCAGCCACGTTTTGACCTCTGTTTTTCCCTCCTGTGTTTTTTACCACCTCACATTTTCCACATCTGCAGCATCATCCCGCCTGCAGAGAATCACCCAGAAACCACATCAGTGTGTTCATGTGAGTCAGAGAAAAGTCAGAGCCGACCTCTCCAACTACACCCTGAACCCGACCTCCGCCTCGCACCGCCTCCTGCTAACCCAAAACAGGAAGGAGATAATGTCACCAAGATGTGTCACGAACAAAGAGGAGCAGTGACGGCGCTGCTGAGGACGGCGGGGAGGTCGGGAGGTTGTTGGCGAGCTCTCTGGATACTTTCCCGTCACCTCTGTGTGAAGACAATCGATCACTGTGTGAATTCATGGGACGAGGAGGTGAACGCTGTGATTTACGATGTGGACGACATCGCTTGGCAGACGCAGCGGTAATTATTGTCTGAAAGCGGAGTGATGTGGGGATGATGCAAGCTGCCTTTTGTTTTGGGTCAAACTGAAGGAATGTGCTTTTTTGTTTAGGCGGGAAAAGTCTGAAAACAACCGACAAAAGGACGCCGCCATGATGTCGACACGTGTGTCAAACATGTTTCATAAAGACTCTGAGGACCATGCCAACGTGACGTCACGGAGACTACGTCCAGGTTTTAGACAGTCTGCGGGGACGTCACGGAGACTACGTCCAGGTTTTAGACAGTCTGTTTGAGGTTAAAGACTCAAACATCATCACGGCAAACTAAACATGTATATTTACATTTTTTGGCCTCATGAACTTGTTTAAAAGTTCCTAAATGTTCCTTTAAAAGTTCCTGAATGTTTCTTTAAATGTTCCGGAATGTTCCCTTAATTGTTTCAAAATGTTCCTTTAAAAGTTCCTAAATGTTCCTTTAAATGTCCCTTTCAAAGTTCCTGAATGTTCCTTTAAATGTTCCTTTAAATGTTCCTGAATGTTCCTTTAAATGGTCCTTTAAATGTTCCTTAAATTGTTCCTGAATGTTCCTTAAATTGTTCCTGAATGTTCCTTTAATTGTTCCTGAATGTTCCTTTAATTGTTCCTGAATGTTCCTTTAAATGTTCCTGAATGTTCCTTTAATTGTTCCTGAATGTTCCTTTAAATGTTCCTGAATGTTCCTTTAATTGTTCCTGAATGTTCCTTTAAATGGTCCTTTAAATGTTCCTTAAATTGTTCCTGAATGTTCCTTAAATTGTTCCTGAATGTTCCTTTAATTGTTCCTGAATGTTCCTTTAAATGTTCCTGAATGTTCCTTTAATTGTTCCTGAATGGTCCTTTAAATGTTCCTTTAAATGTTCCTGAATGTTCCTTTAATTGTTCCTGAATATTCCTTTAAATGTTCCTTTAAATGTTCCTGAATGTTCCTTAAATTGTTCCTGAATGTTCCTTTAAATGTTCCTGAATGTTCCTTTAATTGTTCCTGAATGTTCCTTTAAATGTTCCTGAATGTTCCTTTAATTGTTCCTGAATGTTCCTTTAAATGTTCCTTTAATTGTTCCTGAATGTTCCTTTAAAAGTCCGTGGTGTGACTGATCAGGTAAAGCAGCCGACAGCAGCACGTTAACACCTCGTGAACGAGTGTCACAGACAGTTTCAGCTCGTCTCGTGTTTACAGGAACGTTCTTGTAACGTTAATCGCTAACATACGAGGAACTCATCTGAAATAGTCGTTCCAGCTCGGAGGCTGCCATGTTGGCACGCCGTCAGACCGCCACAGGAAACTCCCGCCGTTAACAAATAACGCTCACAGTTCCGTGTTTATTTTTCCAGTTGGAAGTGAAGTGGCGCTCCGTTACATTTTTTACAGCTGGAAGTCGGAGCTTCCTGCGTTCTTACGTTTGTGGAACACGACTCACATGTTTAACGTTTGTTGGCAGAGCGAGGCGAGCTAACGGACGAGTGTTGAGAACAGAGGTGGCACGTCCACTCAGCCAAACGCTGCCAGCTCCGTCTCTCTGGATTTCACATTAAGATCGCCCACCGAGAAACCAAAAAAAAACACTGAATAACCTTGAGCTGCTGACAGACTGAGCGCGCTCAGACGCTCTGACACACCTCCTTGTTCACTGCGATAATCAAGTGGAGGTTATTATCTCATCACCCCAAAATACGAGTCATTACGGAGCCGGGCCGAGGAGGGAAATGAGGACTCAAGGAAGGAAAAAGAAAAATACTGAGTGGATTCAGCTCGTATGGAAGATCGATGCTGCCCAGAGCAACGCAGGAAAAACTCATACAATAAAAATATACGTAAAAATAAATAGTGTGACAAAAACTGCAGTTCCTCTTGTCGTCCACTTGAGGCTGGCTCCAGAAGTGAGTCAGTCTCCATAAGTCCCCATGTTAAAATGTCCAACTTCACAGCAGAAATAAACATGTTTACAGCCTGGTACAAAAAACAGTTTTGGTCTCTATAGCTAATTTCCCCGTTCATGACAACTGTACTGAGGGTGAATTTTTATACAACTCACCTGTTCAGATTATATTAAGGCTTAAAGTTATGCAGGATTAAGAGCGTGGACGCTTTGATTGACAGGTGGGTGTCGTCATGTTCACTGATATTAAGATTAGCCAGAGGAGGAAGAGGCGGGACTGTTCTATTTTGAAAAACCTGGATCACGTTCAGTTTTGGAAAAACCTTTTCAAAGTAAAATATTATAAATAAAATAGAAACCTGTAGGTGGCGTCACTCAGACGTCATTGGTCCTTTCACAACTCTGTAGCTGAATTTTTCTACAGTAGCTGAGCATGGACAGACTAAACTCTGCCGAGGGTGAGGCGAGGGCGTTTCTGGCTGTAAATCGTCCGTCTTGTTGTTTGTAGGTTACATTGTCGGCTGGTGCTGCGAGGCGGTCGGACACATGCAGTGTCGCTGGTTAACGTTAGCTTAATGCTTAATGTTATTTACAGCTTTTAACGTGCTCTTCTCCTCTGCCATCACGTCCGTAGATGCTGCTGACTGCTGGGCCTGAAAACCTCCAGCTAGCTAACGTTAGCCTGATGCAATGAATTGTTGTACAGTAGCCCAGCATGGACAAACTAAACTCTGGATCCAGGTAGAAAGTTTAGCATTTTTCATGTGTTTTAACACCGAAGTTTCTCCTTCGTGTTAGCATGACAGCGTGAGGCGAGGGGGCTTCAATCTGTGACCTCACAGAGATTTTGTACTTTAATGTTTCCAGCGTTGTGTTTTGGCGCTGCCGGGCCTCCGTACGTGTTTCCATCCTTTCCTGTGGATTTGTGGAGATCGCTGTAATTCTCTGTAATAACAGGAAGCAGCAGTCTGTGGGTGGCTGGGAGGGATTATCGTCGCGTGGACGCCCAAATGGAGGAAACGCCAGCTCGGAGCTCCTTCCTCCTCCTCCTCCCTCTGCTCCTCCTCCTCCTCCTCTCCTGATGATTTACAGCCCCAGCAGCAGAGTTCAGCGTGGACTCGAGCCAGCGACAAGCCTCCTTTTAACACCAGCTTTGTCTCCTAATGACCTCCTTAAACTGCTCCATCCATTTTCTGTCCATTAGCAGCGAGTCGCCGCCGCCGCCGCCACTCATATTGTTTAATTCACTCACAGAGGAGGAGACTGTCCGGCCGCATGCACTTAACGCTGCAATTACATCAGGTTACATCCTGAAGTGACCCCCGGGGACCTGACGGAGGACCCCCTCCTCCAGCACCACCCTCCTAATCCACCCTGAACCCACCCAAACACCTGAGAGCTGCAGCTCGTGGTCACACGGTCCGTCTGTCCGTCTGTCGCTCGACTTCATTAAGAACTTCAACATGTTGGAATGTGGCCGGAAAAAAACTCAACAAGCTGGAGTCAATTAGAGGCGGGACAATACCATTTCTGTGTGAGCGCGATTAACGGACGATATTTACGAGCTCGAGGTTACAACGCCGAAAAATCTAATTAGTTCAGACGACGAGGTCGAAGGAGCCAAGGAAAACAAGAGAGGAGGAGGAGAGGAGAGGAGAGGAGAGGAGGAGGGGGGAGAGGAGAGGAGGAGGAAGGAGGAGAGGAGGAGGAGGAGAGGAGGAGGGAAGAGAGGAGAGGAGAGGAGGAGAGGAGGAGGGAGAAGGGAGAAGAGGAGGAGGAGGAGGAGGAGAGGAGGAGGGAAGAGAGGAGAGGAGGAGGAAGGAGGAGAGGAGGAGGGAGGAGGGAGAAGAGGAGGAGGAGGAGGAGGAGAGGAGGAGGGAAGAGAGGAGAGGAGGAGGGAAGAGAGGAGAGGAGAGGAGGAGGGAAGAGGAGGAAGGAGAAGAGGAGCAGAGGAGAGGAGAAGGAGGAGGTACACTGTTAAAATACGGTGATGGACGAGGAGGTGGAGGTGATGTAGCCTCCATCAGACCTCCGTGCGGAGGCTCCTCCGTCCTTCTCGGGGTCACCATGACGAGCCAATTAGAGGAGAGAACAAAATGGCCGCCACAGAAATGTAAAGCATAAATAACGAGAACGTCTGAACGACTACAGCACAACTAACGTTACTCTAACGTTACTCTAACGTTACGCTAACGTTACTCTAACGTTACGCTAACGTTACTCTAACGTTACTCTAACGTTACTCTAACGTTACGCTAACGTTACTCTAACGTTACTCTAACGTTACGCTAACGTTACTCTAACGTTACGCTAACGTTACTCTAACGTTAGCGTAACGTTACGCTAACGTTACTCTAACGTTACTCTAACGTTAGCTTGTCACATCGTGCTTTTAGCTGGATAACGTTAGCTTGTTAGCTAACATCATTCAGACTCTCTGCAGACTGTAAATTGTCTGTCTTGCCAGTTTGTTAGCTTCTAAGCTAACATTAGCTCGCAGCAGCTAACAAACTGAGCTAAAATTAGCTAACAGCAGCTAAAAAAATGAGCTAACATTAGCTCACAGAAGCTAACATTAGCTTACAGACATTAACAAACTTGGCAAACATTAGCTCACAGAAGCTAACATTTGCTCACAGAAGCTAACAAACTGGGCTAACATTAGCTTACAGAAGCTAACATTTGCTCACAGAAGCTAACAAACTGGGCTAACATTAGCTCACAGAAGCTAACATTAGCTCACAGAAGCTAACATTTGCTCACAGCAGCTAACATTTGCTCACAGAAGCTAACAAACTGGGCTAACATTAGCTCACAGAAGCTAACATTAGCTAACAGCAGCTAACATTTGCTCACAGCAGCTAACAAACTGAGCTAACATTAGCTCATAGCAGCTAACATTAGCTAACAGCAGCTAACAGACCGAGCTAACATTTGCTAACAGCAGCTAACATTTGCTAACAGCAGCTAACATTAGCTCACAGCAGCTAACATTAGCTCACAGCAGGTGTTCCTGGTGTGAAACTAAAATTGGAACCACAGAAGAAGAAGAGTTGCAATGACACATGATTACTGGAGCCTCCGTCCAACACCTCCACCTCCATGCAGCAGGCTTCACCCCCCGTCCAGCAGCAGATCCTGCCCCTCCTCGTCCTGACAGATGTTAGAAACATCAGGAGCTCGGCTGGTTTTATTGTTGGCCGTGGAAGTTTTCCACGAGTGCAAACAAAAGAATGTTTTAATGGAGCAGCTTTAAGAGCGGGAACGTTGGAGGAACGTTGGAGCTCTGCAGAAATTCAATTACAGCGTGATTGAGTGTTGACATTTCTGAGGCCGTAAGACAGGAAATTCATTAAACGCAGCAGAGCAGCCTGGGAGGGAAACTCCAGCGAGCGGCTGTAAAAGAATCCGCCGGTCCGAGGTGATTATGGGACGGATCGCTGCTCGGGTCAGGACGCCGCTCCACGCTCAGCCAATCCTCCACCACCACCACCGCGCTCGCTCTATTGATTGAAAATAATCCACCTGGGACTCGGACTCACATCTGCACTGAGGAGGAGGTGGAGGGTGGAGGAGGTGGAGGAGGTTCAGGAATAATGCGAGGCATTGACTCGGACACGCCTGGTTTTGTAATAAGCTAATCTGAGAAAGAAACAAGGTTTGTAAGCGGTTTATGACGGCGTCTGATCGAGGTCAGGTCCACGTTCACGGGACGACCCGACCCGACCCGACAGAACCCGGATCATTAGGACAGAAGTTCTTCTTCTGTGTTTGACGAGCGCCGAGCTCGCTCAGCGTTGACATCAGGAAGTCATTTTGAACGTGAACGTCTGAGTTTATACGTCTGAACGTGACGCCTGAACGCAACGCGCAAGCTATGCAGCCTGCAGACAGAACTCAGGGCCCGCTCCATCCTGACGTGTTTAATTGATGAATTAACGAGTAACTTTTATATTTGTTGGTGTTTTTGTCTCGTTTCTTCTTCATGAATTCTTCCTGTTGACTCGGCTCAGTCCAGTCGACCGGTTCTGTGTTCATCCTTCATCTTGTTGTCACCAGCACCGACATGCTCGACCCTCACACCACCAGCAGGTCACTCAGATCTTCTGACCTTTCTGTTGTCTGCTCATGTTTGATGAACATCATCTATTTATATATATTTAAATATATATTCAGTGTGTGTATATTCAGAGATGAGTGAAACTCTCAGTTCTGTTATTCTCTATATCAGCACTCATGGACGACTCTCGTCCAATCAGATGACTCGGTCTGAACTTCCTGCTGTCTAAATATAAATAAACGCACACATAGTATGTGTATATAAATATATATACATATATGTGCAGTGTATGTACATGCTGCATGTTTTATATTGTACAAACTTTTTGTGAATCAGATTTTTTTATTTCTGTTTTGATTAAAATTGAAAATGATTCGATGACTCGTCAGTATTTAACACAAACAGTCTACAGTTTACTTTAATTTATTTAATAATTGTCGACTCACCGACGTGGACCTGTTAGAGGCGACCCGGGCGGCGGCAGGACCAGAACCTCCGTCAGGTCAGGGCGTCTTTACAGAGCCTGAACACAAAGATCCAAAGTTTGGTCAAACTTTGGATCTTTGTGTAAAAACTCTTTCAGTCTTTCAGTCTTCGAGTCTTTGTGTTGTTGTATCTGCAGGTGTAACAGTTAGCAGGTGAGTCTTGGCGGACCCTTGCAGTCCTGCGGCGTCTCCAGGTGATTAAAAACTGGATTATTCCTGAATAAATGATGCCGCTCTCTGAGCTCGGAGAGGTCGGACTCCCAGCCCGGATTCTCAACTTTGAGGCAGAAGAAGAAGAAGAAGTGAAGGAGGCGAGCGAGGAGAGAGCCTGAACAAAGTGTAAATAATGTTTTCTACCTGCGAGCGCTTCAGCGGGGTTAAAACAACCCGCGAGCGTCCCGGGGTAACTGAGCCGCTCATGAATATTCTGCCAGCGCCTCGGCAACAAGTCCACTTTTTCTCATTTTCTAATTGACAGAAAGTTCAGACGATTATTTATTTATCGCTGCGATGCGCGGCGCTCCCTCTGAGGCGAGGAGGACTCAGGCGGGGGGGGCGGACCTTGTAAAGATCGCTCCTAACAGACTTTACCGAGGATTTGTGAACTCCATCTCGCCTAATCACAATGGAGCCTATTAGTGCTTGACATTTTTATCCGCCAGCCAAAGACTTCACATCTCGGCCGAGGCGGGGGCTAACGGTAGCGGACAGCTCGGTTGCGGGCAGCCCGGGCGGGTGGGGGCCCGGGGCCCGGCCCGGCGCTCCTCTTGGGTCCACCTGCAATCCAATACCTGAGCCCCAGCGCCCCGGACGCATTGATTTCATGTCAGCCGCAGAAGTTTTCAGCCGAGGATGGAGGGAGGGCGGTGGAGGGGTGAGAGAAATCTTAATTAAGAGACGGGGATTTACTCGACCTGGCCGAGGCTTCTTTGGGGATCCGGTCAATGAATCATACGAAGAAGAAGTGGAGGAGATGGTGGAGGAGGAGGAGGAGGAGGTGGAGGAGTGTTTTCTGTTGAAGCCTGCAGATTAAACAGAGTGACAGGCCGAGCTCGCCGCTCGCCGTCTTTACGAGGGGTGAAGGTGCGGCCTCGGGCTCGTTTGCACTGTTGAACTCATTACGGAGAATTACCCGCTAAGAAAACACCTCGCCGCTCTAATTGCCCAATTTAGTCCTGCAGGTGGTCGCGGCAGCCGGCAGTCACTCACACCTTTTTACCGCCGCCGAGCCGAGCGCCGTAATCACAAACACATGACGGCGTGCACGGCGAGTCAGGACGTTTCAATCTTCATCCCGGACGTTTTTACTCACTTCCTGTCAGACGTACAGTGACATCCGTTAGCTGCGCCCCCTCGCCTCGCCTCGGCAGGTTCGTTAGTCTCATTTAGTCGTCAGCGTCTGCAGGAACCATCTGAACGCCTCGGGCAGGTAAACTCAACCTTTACCTGTCCTCAGATGTTTGTCCCTGCAGGCCACCGTACCCTTAATGTCTCCATGACAACCGTGAATAAAAGAAGAAGAGTGAAACATGAAATATGAGTTTGGATAGAAAAATTAAATGTTTTTAAGGAAAAATCAGAAACTTCAAATTAGTTTTGTGTTTATTAATAATGACACATTTTAATTTGAGTTGTTAAATCATTAGAATAAATTAATGATTTGTTATGATAATTATAATTAGCTTTTATTATAATCTGATCGTTTTTTTTAAAGTCAAATTCATTTTCCGTGAACGCGGAGTGGGAACCACACATATAGAACATTTAATTAATTAATGATTTATTTATTTACCATATTATTATCATGTGTGTATCATATTTGTCTCATTAACATATAAAAAGGTCAGTTTTTACTGATTCATCATCTCAACTTGTTTTTTTAGTGAATAAACCTGAAAATCAAATTTCTCACTTTTTTTTGTCTTTTTGTTTTACGTCACATTTTAAATCTATTTTTTTATTGATTTATAGTTTTTAACTTCTTATTGTTGGTTTTATTGTGAATCACTGTGTAACTAATGTGTTTTATTAGTTGCTATATAAATAAAGTTTATTATTAATATTAATATTGTGTTTGTTTGTATGAGTATGTAACAGAGTGGGAACCACAAACTTAGAACATGATTTCATGAATTAATGATTTAATTATTTAAATGATCATGTGTTATTAACATGACATAAATATAATATTTCTGTTACATGTCTGATTCATAACTTCAGTGTTTAATCAGCTGATGTTTCTACAGGAGCCCAGAATGGACAAACTAGACTGTCGCTAATGCTAACTGATACCATCAGAAGAGCTGATCAGGGGAAGGAGTTGAAGTACTTGAGTAAAAGTACTTAGTTACTTTCCTCACTGTGGCTCGTGCAGCTTTACGGCCTCGTGTACGTTTTTTTAATGGAGGAAAATGTGAATATTCTTTATGTATTTTGTGTAAATGAAGAAGAATTGTTGGTGTTATTGGTCCTAACGGTCCGATCGCAGCTTCTCCTGATGATCATAAAACAGTGGTGGGTAGAGGTCCGCTTGGATCCACTCAGGTTCTGGTATCAGACACCAGGACCAGAGGGGTCCAAATGAATGGCTGCTCTTTGTTCACCAGCGTTGGGTCCGTTCAGGTCCACTGCAGCTTGGACCGGGTCTAATGATCCTGATGGACCGGCGCCGGGCTCCAGTCGAGGGTATTTTAAAGAACTGTTTCCAGACGGCTCTGCGATGGAAACCACACACCACCAGAGACACAATTAGCCCGCCGAGCTAAAGCGCCACTCGGCCCGCAGCTCAGGCCTTTAATCCTGCCTGTCTATGATGTCACTTCCTGCGAGAGGAGGTGTGCTTGAACTCTGCAGAACGGAACAGGAAGCTGGCCCAGAGTCAGAGCGCTAACTGGTGTTTAAAGGTTTAACTGGTTCCTGTGACGAGTTCTTAACAACGAGAAACGGCGAGTGTGTTTACAGAGAAGAAGTGCTTCAATGACCTGAGTGTGTCAATAAAGATTCAAAATATACAAAACTCATTCAACAAAATGAATCGTAAGATTAGCTAACGTTAGCCTGATCGTCTGATGAAAATGCTCCAGACTGAAACATGTTAATAAGAATAAACATGATTCTCAGAGAGCAGAGGAACTAAACTGAAGTGGGAGCAGTAAATCCTACAGGTGCGTCGACAGGTGAGGCCGGTGTTTATTGTTGGACGGGCGGTCGCATGCAGACACTGTAAACCTGATCCACCGCGCTGAGAGGATGGGACGAGTTATCACATGATGTTCGGACATAAATCCACCGAGGGTCAGGTGGACGATGAAAGGCCGCCGGTCGCCGTCGACGTGGATTTATGGTGGCTCGCGGCGACGCGTCTTCCATTAAAACGCTGAGCGTTCTCTGAGAGCTGCAGCGAGACGCAGCAGCAGATTTATGAAGGGAAAGAGCTGCACACGGCTTTTATTTTATTTTCCAGGGGAAAGTGTCACGTTCCAACTCGCTCGGTGGGAACTGGACACAGGAAGCAGGACGGGGAGCCGATGACAACATCTGGATGTGATTTTAGAGAGATGAAGTGAAATATGAAAAGTGAAGCAGAGACACAGATTTTACTTCTGTTCAGACCAATAAATAAATCTGGACCACGAGGTCACGACCTTTAACAACAAGGACATTTACTCAAGTAAGTTTGGAGGTAATCAGAGTATTTCTGATCTAACACGTTTAACATTTAACCGACTGAACAGACACGATCAGCATACTTTGAATTAGGACACACTGCAAACATGAACTCAGTAAAACAGCTAGCACTATGAGCTAGCATCAGCGCCTACCTTCAAGTGAACAGCAGTCAGCAGCACACTGAGGTGGTTTACCTGCCGAGTCTGTCACCTGGAGTCTAATCAGCAGAATTAAAAGCACCTGTGAGTCCAAACCAACTGGATCCTCAGTGTTTTTATATTAGCTTTAGCTTTACTGCTACTTTCTGTCGGCAGCAGAAAAATGTTAAAAACAAGTTTGACTCATTAATAAGTCAGACGAGGTGTCTGAGCTCTCTGAGGACTCGAAGGTAAACGTTCAGGCTCGCAGGTGGATGAATCATGTGTCCAGAAATATTCAGCTTAAAGAGCCGACAGGAGAACATGTAATCTGTGTTCTCTCACATTAAGGCCTTTGTTTGAACACTCTAAATATTTCTAATGTCTCTGATCTGCTAAATAATTATCCTCCAACATGAAAGTCATTAAAAAGCCATCCTGATGTGATGGTAATCACATGAAGCTGTTCGCTTTAATTTGCTTTCTGAGACATAATTAGTAAAAACCTCTGCTGCCCTCCTTCGTCTTTGCTCGCTGCCTGGAGATGAAAAGCAGCTCTCGCTCTGCGAGTCGAAATGTTGAGCAGCTGACGGAGGTTAACAGGTTCTCCGCCGGCGCGTTGTCGGCTTCCCCGCCTGCGTTTCATCATCGTGTAGCTTTAATATCGACTGTCACCGGGGACGACACAAAGATGTACCACGATCGTCTGAGGCGATGAAGAAATGAAGAACACAATAACATCAAAAGAAAACAAAAGCTGACACTTTACAGGAAAAACAGCCGTGTTCATTAACACACGCCGTGTTGTTGAACCTTCGTTTAAACCCCGGAGGTGTTCCATCCCCCGAGGATTCCTCCACTGAAGAGCGGCTTCCTCCTCCACAGCGATCGCCTCTTTGTTTCAGCGGCTCAGAGGTTTCTGTTTTCTAAAAATACAGCGTCTGATCGGATAAATCATGTTCCAGGCTGATGTGTTCTCAGAGTCCGAGGCCGGGGTTCCCTGAAGGCACCGCGCTGTGTTTTCTCTGCCTGATAAGAATAACTGAGCTAATATTTTCAATATCCAGACTCATACAAGACAAACATCTACAGTCACATTTACATCTTAAAGCTCTCAGAACCGGACCAGCTCCGGTCCAAGTCCAAGTCCTGCAATAATAAAGTCTACACTGAACCCGGTGTACTAATGTGGAGCCAGATCAGTTACACTTTAATGTCATTTACTGTCCGCAAGATTCCTGGGGTCCTTCAGGGGGTTGGGGCAGTCCTTGGGATGGTTTTAGGGGTCCTTGAGAGTGTTCCAGGGGCCCTTGGGAGAGATCCAGAGGTACTCTAAGAGGTTCTTAGGTCACCGGGAATCCCTGCGAGGGTTTTTGTGGCCCTTATGGAGGTTTAATGGTTTGCTGAGGAAGTTCTAGGTGCCCTTTAAGAGCTCAGTCCTTGACGAGGTCCTGTGGACGCTATGGTTCTAATTGTCCTAGACACGGTTCCAAGGACCCTTGGAAGAGATCCCTTGAGGTGGTTTAAGGGTTTGCTAAGGGTCACTTTAGAGGATTTCAGGGTTCCTGGTGGATGAAGTTCTGAGGGTCAGTAACAGGAGGCCCCAGAGTGTTTCCTGGGGTTCTTCAGGACGTTCTAATTGTTCTGTAGAGTGTTCGAGACATATTGGGTTATTTTAAATGTTTTAATGACCTTTGAGACGTATCATGAAAACTCATTGAGAGGGTTCTAATGGTCCTTGAGGAGGTCATAGGGGACTTAGTTACCTTAAGAGGTTCTGGTGGAATTTATCATTGATTTAAGGTTCTAGTATTTTCGGCGACCCCCCTTGGGATATCACAGGGATCAATGAGGAGGTTTTAAGAATCAGCTGAGAGAGTTCAAGGAGAAATCAAAGGGACTCTGAAGAAGTTCTAGACATATATATATATAGACATATATGTATATATATATATATATATATATATATATATATATATATATATATATATATATATATATATATATGTGTGTTAGTAGTAAGTGTTATAGAAGTCCTTGAGGATTTTCAGAGGATGTTCTGGTCCTTGATGGGTTTCTGCACGTCTCTTGGGTTCTTGTGTGGTTTCAGAGATTACACAGAACATTCACAGGGTCCTTGACAGTGTACCTTGAGGCGGTTGTAGGGGCGACTGAAAGGCTTTTGGGAGGTCTTAAGTAGGCCTGACACTTTACAGGGTTTCAGGGATCCCGTTGGAGGTTTCAAGGGGTGCCTAAAATGGTTTAAGGGTCCTTGAGAATGTTCCTTAAGTCCTTGAGAGGGTGCTAGAGGCCTCTGGATGGGCTCCAGGGGTCCTTGTGGAAACCCTTTTGTTGAGTCCAAAACTAACTGACAAACGAGAGGACTACAGGAGCAGATGTGTTTTTTTCTCAGTAAGTGAAAATCTGTGTGGACTCTGACTGTTGATCCTCTCTGCAGGGTTTCCTGTTCTTCGACTGCTGCTGGCTGTACATTAAATCCAGATTACACCTCAGAGACTCATGAGAACAACATTTCCACAACACACAAAGAAAAGTCGCCTCTTTCTGGATGTTTTTCTTTAATGAAAAAAAAGAAACTCAAACTGCTGTCAGACGGAAAACTCTCAGAGAAGTCGGGGAATCCCTGAGGACCATGGAGGGAGGAGGAGGAGGGACCCCACCACAAGATCCACCGCAGAGCTGCGGTCCGCCGGGTCACATCACGGGTCGACTCGGTCTCGGATATGTGGAGGTTTTTTTCTTTGGTTTGAGGAGAGGAAATGCAGCAGCATTTTACGACCCCCCTACCCCGAACCAGAGTGAGATCAGAGAGGAGGGGGAGCGACTGTAGACCTCCAACCTGACCCGAGGAGCTAACAGTCGACTTTTAGCTGCTTCAACAAACACTTTCGACCCAGATTACATGATTTCATCGCATCTGTCACCTCCAGAACCAACAAAAATATTTAGCTTCAGCCTAACCACATGCTAAAGGGGCTATCTGCTGTTAGCAGGCAAAAGAACTGGGCTTGGCAGCCGGACCGGACCGGGTTGGAGCACAGCCTCTGAGACCAACAGGGAATAACGTTACACTACCGAGGAGATTTACAGACTTTATGATGGAAACATTAATAAGTAGCAGCAGAGCTAAAGCTAATATAATAAAGCTAATACAGCTAACACTGAGGATCCAGCTGGTTTGGAGCTAGTGCTAATGTAGCTAACTGCTAACATAAGTTAATGTTATGGACCTCGTTAGTTTTAGGAAAAGGCTAACATAGCTAACTGATAATATAAGCTAATGTTGTAGATTTAGCTAGTTTTGAGATATTGTTACTGTAGCTAACTGCTAAGCTATTTTAGTTAGCTTGGATGTAAAGCTAACATTAGCTAATGTTATGAACGTAATTACATTAGTTTTTCCTCCAAGTCAGCTAACTGCTAACATTAGCTACCATTATAGCTACTGTATACTCTGCTACCTGCTGGTTCAAGGGTTCTGTTCGGCATGTAGTGACAAAGACGATGAATTATGATAAAAAAGTTTAGTTTCTATTAAATAAGAAAGAAACATCCAAGCTAGCTCACTTTTCCAAGCTAGCTAGCTTCACTTACCTTTGACTCACCTGGACTCACCTGTTCTTTGTTCCCTCGATGGTCGTCTGTGTTGAAATCACAGAAATTCGACGGAAATTCGCAACGAGAAATGAACGCAGAGCGCTTCTCGGATGGTTTAGTTTGATTTTTGAGTTTTATTTTGAAGTTTTGTTCACACACACAAACACACACAAACGCTTCACGTACCTCAGGTTGTCGGAGCCGGGGTTCCATCAGTCCTGATAGAGCTGCTGAAGAACATTTCTGTTCTTCACTTTGTTTGTCTCATCATGTAGAAGGAAAACCACGTCTCCATGTCCTTTTGGACCACATGGTCCACTGCTCACTGCTCCTCATGTCCTCCTGCATCTTCACTGGTCCAGTGGGTTAACACCAAGGCACTGAGCCTCTTTTAGATCCAGAAGTTGTGAGTTCAAATCCCGCTCAGAGCAGCACTGAGGAGAAATGAAGGTGACTCTCACAGCTGATCTGAATCTGCTGATGAGACTCTGAACTGACTCCACGAGACAAACCCGCTCAGAATGCTGCTGTCTGCTGGTTCTGAGGTTGAAGTTTGGGCCTGCTAACTGCAGCATATTAAATATAAATATATATAATGTGTATAAGCAGATTTGTCCGTCTTAAATTGAAAACCACATGCTGTGTGTGTGTGTGTGTGTGTGTGTGTGTGTGTGTCTCAGTGGACCTGCTCTTACATTAACCCTCCTGTGAAGGTTCAGAGCGGGATGAAGACGAAGAGGAGGGTCGCTCCACCTCCTCACTGAGCGGGGGGGAAAAACAGAGTGTGAATAAAGGTCAACACACACGCACACACACACACACACACACACACACACGCACACTCAGTCCGTGGAGGATCTGAGCGCGTGCAGAGATGGATTGTGATTTTGGTTCATCAGCTGACGCGTGAAGACGACAAGATTTATCTTCAGTGTTGTGCGTTGATGAAACGTTGATGAAACGTTGATGAAACGTTCAGGAGAATCTGGATCAGCCATGTTTCATTTTAGGTCCAATAAGTCCTTGGGGACATTTAGTTGTTCTTCAGGGTTTCAAGGAGTTCTTGAGGACATTCCAGGTGTCCTTGAAGAGGTTATAGGTTCACTAAGGTTCTTGAGAGGGTTTTAGGTATTTCCAGGAGTCCTTAAGGAGGTTCAATGATGACCAAAGGTCCTTGAGGAGTCTGGAGTCTGACAGACTGGACCTTTGAATGTAAATGTACTTTCTGGTGACATCATCAGTGAAAACATCTTTCTGCTGCCGTCTGTGGACAAACGTGTAAATGATAAAAACACGATGATGAGTTAACGTTTAAAGAACATTAACAGATGAACAAAAGGTCGAGCAGCCTGTAAATAAACAGTTTGTGTTTTCACAGGAGGAGGTGACAGACGGCTGCTGCCTGCAAGACGAGTGTCAGGAAATAATTAAGACTCTGTTAATGTGTCTATTGTTAGCAGCAGAAACATCATCGCCCAAACAAAGACGTGAGATTCATATATATTTAAATATATATTAACTACAGACACAAACAGACAAGTTTAAATGATTTAAATAAATCAGTCTGATCCTCCTGGAATGTCCTCAAGGATTCCTTGAACCCCCTGAAGAACAGCTAAATGTCCCTTAAAACCTCCTCCAGTCCCTAAAAGAACCTTTAGTGACCCTAAAACATCCTCAAGGACACCTGGAATGTCCTCAAGGACACCTGGAATGTCCTCAAGGGCTCCTTGAATCCCTTGAAGAGCAACTAAAATACCCTCAAAGGCCACTGGAACATCATCATGTATGAACAGTTCATGTATTCATCATTCAACATTCACAGATAAAAAAGCTGAAATAAAAGATTTGATTAAGATTGCAGCAAAAAAATAAGAAAATTAAAAAGATTAAAAGAATTTAAAATTAAATCAAAATGGAAATCAAATAAATAATTATTTTACATAATTATTTATTTGATGTTTGTTTAAATTTGAAAATTTCAGAATTAAATCACTGGATATAAATATGTGTTAGTCACGTAGAGCGGTTTGTCCACTAATCAGATGATTGGTGGTTCAATTCCCGGCTCCAGAAGGCTGAACTGTGTGTGTGTGTGTGTGTGTGTGTGTGTGTGTGTGTGTGATGTAGTGTAAGAGATACTTTATTAATCTCTCAAAAGTATATATATATATATATATACATATATATATATATATATATATATATATATATATATATACACAGTCTATTTACCATGTTTTATCTTACAGGGTACCAAACAACATGTTTATGTAAATATTATTATTATTGTTGTTGTTGTTGTTGTTTTAAGTTTCAAAATTCATTTTTGACCCCCCCTAAAAAAAACAAAAAAAATCAAATCCAGATTTTTGTCTCGTCGTCATTCTCAGCAGAAAATTTGATTTAAAAAAAAAAAACAGGAAGTTAAAAAGATTTCAGGATGATTTCTGAGATTCTTCATCAGAGATCGTCTGAATAAAATCACGTGGATCTTCTCCTTCATTAAAAACTCTTTCTGCCGTCGAGGCTTCGCTCAGCTCGCCGCTCGTCCTGGCAGCGGCTGAAACCACACGAGGAAACGTGTCAGGAAACATGTCATGGGAAAACAGCAAACTGGATCAGGGAGCAGGCGGCGGGCCCGCCACATGAAAGGATTCCTGGGAAAAATCTGGCACAATCTGGTCTGAATATTTCTGATGCCGGAGCCAAACGAGGTCTGGAGTCAGAAAACTGGCAGGAAGTCTTCTTCTTCTGCTGGTGACCAAAGAGGGTCAAGACAGGAAGTGGATGTGGACGGAGGACGGATTATTGTGGAGGGAAACTTCAGAGATGTCTAACGAGGAGTTTAATTTCCATCCTCTTTGTTTCACATTAAAATTCATCTCACAGGAAGTGTCAGAATAAAATTCACACCCTCACATCACCCTGACATCAAACAGTAACAACACAAAGAGCTGAAGAGACGGAGTAACGAGTTTAAGAATATTATAACAATAAATGAAGAAATAAATCAGACTTTGGTCTTCAACTTAAATCTAGAGTCCTCTTTGTCTGAGACATGAGACCAAGTTCAAGACCAAGACCGGTCTCGAGTTTTACAGTGCAGATAAAAGATGTCCACAGATCAGACGTCTGGACCTGCAGGTAGCTGAAACATCGTACTGAGCTTAAAGCTCACAGCGGAGACTCGAGACTCGTCAGTCTGTGATGAGTCTGAAGGATTCATAGAGTCTATAAAGACTTTCAGTGGGTCGAAGTTGAGCTGCAGTCATCGATCTGTGGAGGATGTTTGTCCGGAGCTGATCTCCAGTCAGCTGCAGCTCATTAACATGCAGGACCGATCGCAGCTGGACGCTCTGATTGGACATCTGTCAATAGAGGAATTAACGTGTTGGACAGGCGTCCCCAGGACGGAGGTTAGACAATCCTGCTGAGGACGACCCCCCACCACCAGCTCACTGAGATTGACAGCAGGATTAAAGACCCTGAACCCCCCCTGAACCCCCTCAGACCTCCTCAGACCTCCTCAGTGCTCCTCAGACCTCCTCCCTCTGGTCTCTGAGAAAAACTGTTTAAGACTGACAGCTGAGACTGAAACAAGTCTTATGATGCTAAACGCCGTTTTCTTCTTCTTCTCCCATCAGACCGGCGGACAACGTTCAGTTCAGCTTCCTGTCCTCAGACGACCAAACGACAGGAAGTCAGACAACACGTCAACGCATCAACACATTAACATGTCAACACGTCAACGCGTCAATGCGTCAACACGTCAACATATCAACACGTCAACACGTCAACACGTCAACCATCAGATCAGAAATCATGAGTCTAGTTTGTTAAAGTTAGCATCAGCGTATCAGTGTGGAGGATCATCATCTGGTTGGAGCTCTTTCAGCTCTACGTGTGGTAACCATGGAAACAGATATGAACATGGACTCGTGTTAAGTGAGTTCAATGAGATAACATGAAGTTAGTTAGTTAGTATGTTTGACGAGGTCACGCTGGCACTAACGGTCACTTTGAGTTTCAGGTTTCTGTTGTTTGATACTGATCCAGATGCTGAGTCAGCTCCAGAGCAGATCCAGAACAGGCTGAGGGGGTTCTGTTAGCGGCCCGGCCCACCATCCAGAACCCGGAGCCAGGCAGAGGAGCAGCCTCCAACACAAACTGAAGCGTCCAACACCGACCGAGAGCAGGAATGTGGACCTGAAGTGTGAAACGGGCTGAGAGCAGCCGGTGAACCTTCCTGCTGTGGCTCCTTAATGTGTTTATGGTTCTGATGGTTCTGATGGTTCTGGGACGACGTCCAGACCCACTAAGAGCCTCCACAGATGCCAACTGCCCTCCAGCAGAATAACACTGTGACACATGAAGGCCGACTGAGTCCTGATCCAGAGTCCAGAACGGCTGCTCCCACAGCACTGCAGGCCTCCACCACCAACTACACCTACAACTACACCACCAACACCACTATCAACAACTACACCAACGACAAGTACATCAGCTACACCACCAACACCATCAACAACACCACCAACTACACCAACAAATACATCAACAACACCACCAACTACACCAACAAATACATCAACACCACCACCAACTACACCAACAAATACATCAACAACACCACCAACTACACCAACAAATACATCGACACCACCAACTACACCAACAAATACATCAACACCACCAACTACACCAACAAATACATCAACAACACCACCAACTACACCAACAAATACATCAACACCACCACCAACTACACCAACAAATACATCAACAACACCACCAACTACACCAACAAATACATCAACGACACCACCAACTACACCAACACCAACAACTACACCACCATCAACTACACATAATAAATAGCTATGTCACCACCAACTACACCAACAATATCATCAACACCATCAACAACTATATCATCATGAACTACACCAACACCATCACAAACATCAACAACACCATTAAAACCACTGCCATCAACATTAAGAACAATACCATCAACAACAACTACACCAACACTTCCTCCATGTCTTCCACATTAAAAGCCTCCTCACTGTGATTTTTACTTTTAGAATCAACGTTAAATAAACTCAGACGACATTTAAACGTCTGAATGTTTCTGTCAGATTTAAATGTGACTTTAAATCAAATTAACTCAATAAAATGCACAGAATAAAAACATGATGTTAGAAGCTGACTTGTTTTCGGGTGGAGCTGCGTGGAGTAATTCAGAGTCATGACCTGTAAAATCTGTCTGCAAGACTTTTATTGTGAAACATCTGGAGGAAGTGTTGGCTTATAATTAAAAGACATATAATATCTCACCAGAGACTCAAATCACAAAATCTGATGGAGCCACTTTTTGTCTCGAGTCGACGGACAGCTGGACTGAATCTGATAAAAGCTGAAAGAGTTTCACAGTTAAATATTAAAGTGTTTGATTATGTTAAAGAGTGTAAATCTTCCTGCCTTCAGTCATTGAACTCGCCAATAAAAAATGAAAGAAGGAGGTCAAACTCCTGTTTTCCTTTTAAATATTCACACTGATGATTGAGAGCTGAGACACACGTTTAAAATTCAAACAAGTCGACGGCCGAACATTCAGATTCAGGTCATTAGCTGCCTGAAATGTGCATCTCAATATGTGGGCCAACATTTATTAAGATTATTTTTGACGGCTGAACGACTGAATAATTCATTTTTTGTTGGAGGCACATTATTTATTTATTAATCAGCCTTAAATTTGGACTCAGATCAGATTATCCGACACCTTTTTCCGCCTGTTTTTGACTTTCCTGTCCGTCAGTGAGGATTTCAGGTCGGAGCCACGGCGTCGACATCAGCTGCTCATTATTTGTTCCATTGATTTTTGCAAATGGTATTTCCCCAAAATATCAGCCGCCCATTACACAGTATGAATTATAGATGTCAGACGAGCTGCTGGGAAACAAAAAGGCAGGACGTCCTCGTTTGGGGTCGTCCACCTCCAAAATAAAATCCTTTTTTCTTTAATTTCACAGTAAAACAGGAAAATGTGCTCCGACTGCAGCGAGCCATGAAAATCAGATTTCCAAGCGTCTGAATGACGTCATCGCTGTAAAGGAAGTGAAAGTCTTGCATCACGTTTCAAACAAACTCCAGAAAAAAACAAGGCCTTTAGCAAAATCTCTGCATAATTTAACAGAAAATAAAGTTTTGAATGTGTAAACACTCACAGTCAGTGTTTTGTGGTGTGAAGTAGATAATGAGAGTGAATGAACTCTTAACGTGCTGCAGAATGAACACACAAACATCCTGAACGTTCATGAAGACAAACAGATTTAATTAAATGTGTCACTTTGAACGCAACACACTTTGAAAAATGTTTATCAGTCAACATGTTTTAACTTTGTCTCCATAAAGTTTGTTTGTGCTGATCTCTGCTGGTCTGGAAGTTTGACCTCCAGTCAAAATGAAGTTAACGTGTCCGTGAAGTGTTTCTGTCCCATCTGTCACCTGAACTCCAGAATCTGGACCAACACTGACAAAAAGTCATGTTTGACTGAATCTGCCGTTAGCATGCTAACAGAACCGGTCTCAGCAGCCGGACCAGACCGGGTTGGAGCACAGCCTCTGAGACCAACAGGGAATAATGTTACAGTACCGCGGTGATTTACAGACTTTATGATGGAAACATTGCTAAGTAGTGAGTAGAGAGAGATCATTAGCTCAGTCAGCTGTGCAGCTAACTGAACTGACTCAGCCCGGGATGCCAGGAGCCAAACCCGGCAAGAAAACCACCTCGGTAGGCTGCTGTATTCACTGTTAGACTGGACACTGCTGGTTCAGAGGTTCTGTTGCTGTATTCACTGTTAGACTGGACACTGCTGGTTCAGAGGTTCTGTTGCTGTATTCACTGTTAGACTGGACACTGCTGGTTCAGAGGTTCTGTTGCTGTATTCACTGTTAGACTGGACACTGCTGGTTCAGAGGTTCTGTTGCTGTATTCACTGTTAGACTGGACACTGCTGGTTCAGAGGTTCTGTTGCTGTATTCACTGTTAGACTGGACACTGCTGGTTCAGAGGTTCTGTTGCTGTATTCACTGTTAGACTGGACACTGCTGGTTCAGAGGTTCTGTTGCTGTGTTCACTGTTAGACTGGACACTGCTGGTTCAGAGCATGTAGTGACGAAGACGATAAATCAAGTTTAGTTTCTATGAAATAAGAAACTAGCTAGCTAGCTAGCTTTGTTCAAGCTAGCTAGCTTCACTTACCTTTGACTCACCTGTTCTTTGTTCCCTCGATGGTCGTCTGTGTTGAAATCAGAGAATTTTGATGGAAATTCACGACGAGAAATGAACACAGAGCGTTTTTCAGACGGTTTAGTCTGATTTTTTTAAGTAAGTAGTTTTACACACACACTTCACGTACCTCAGGTTCTCGGAGCCGGGGTTCGATCCCACGTCTCCACGTTGGCGGTCGGCGTCCTTCCCCACTGGACCATCTTCAGTACTGATGAAGAAGAAGAACCAGGATCAGATTGAGGGGAGGAATCATGCTGAAGATTCTCCTCCATCAGTCCTGATAGAGCTGCTGAAGAACATTTCTGTTCTTCACTTTGTTTGTCTCATCATGTAGAAGGAAAACCACGTCTCCATGTCCTTTTGGACCACATGGTCCACTGCTCACTGCTCCTCATGTCCTCCTACATCTTCACTGGTCCAGTTGGTTAACACCAAGGCACTGAGCCTCTTTTAGATCCAGAAGTTGTGAGTTCAAATCCCGCTCAGGTGACCTGAATCTCAGAGGTTCTGTTCCCACAAAAGCATCCACAAAAGTTTTATTATAATCTGTAAGATTCACATTAAATCACTGCTGTTTATTTATATTTATTATTTCTGCTTCTGTTCATGTTTTATTTTTTCTTCAATTGTTTTTTAAGGTTTTTTGACTTCAGGCCAGAAAGTAATTGATTAGTTTTTGGTTGTGATCCAGTCTTTTTGTGAACATTGTGACATTTTTAGTTCTTTGACTGTTTTCTCATGAACTGTGGCCTGAATGAAGAAGAAAAATCTGGCTCATGTTTTCTGTGATTGTCAGCGAGTTTTATTTGATACAGATGAAAAACACCAACATTCATTTTATTACAATAACAGACAGAGTGAAGAGCTGATGTTTGAAAATGTTTTATATTTTATCAGCGTGATGGTAATCGGTTTGATGGTTTAAAGGTACACTCCCTGCTTTATTAAAGACCCAAAATATCCTCCAGCTAACGGAGGACGATCCAAACTCAACAGTTCACAGCTGTGGTTCATGGGACGCTTCCAAATACCAACATGATTTCAATGTCATAATATTTCATGTTTTCATATTATTGAATAATGATAAAACTTTTAGGTTTGAGACTCTGAGCCAAGATGTGAAGCTGGTCTGGAGGCTGCTGTGGAACTATAAGAAAGTTCCAGGAGTCCCTCAGGAGGTTCTGGTGGTCATCGAGGAGATTTTTGAGATGCATGAGGAGGTTTGAGTGATCACTGAGGGGCAATCAACCTCTTTAGGAGGTTCAAGGGATGTGGCTCAGGAGGTAGAGCAGGTCATCCACTAATCAGGTGATCAGTGGTTCAATCCCCGGCTCCTCCAGTTTGCATGCCGAAGTGTCCAAAAAACTGATGAGCAGGTGGCACCTTGCATGGCAGTTAATGTCATCAGTGTATGAATGGGTATGAAAGCACTTTGAGTGGTCAGAAGACTAGAAAGGAGATATATAAGTACAGTCCATTTACCATTTGTAGTTACTGAGGAGGTTCTTTAGTTGGTTGTAGTTGTTCTCTAGGATGTTTGTGGTCATTAAGGACGTTTTAGTGATCCTTTATTAATTCATCAAGATGTTCTATTGTTTTCTACAGGTAATTTAGTGGTACTATAAGAAGGTTCTTGGAGGTTTTTTTGCTCCTCGGGGTCCTGTAGACACTTTTAATGGTTATAAAAGGTCTCTGAGGAGGTTCCAGTGGTCACTGAGATTCATGGCATCCTTTATAAAGTTCTAGTGGTCACTGAGGATGTTCTAGGGGTCCATTAGGTAGCTTGGATGGATGAAATAAACGCAGGACTGTCACCTAAAAGTGAACCCAAAAGTCAACGGTGACTTTCGTGGTGTGATGTTTTCCTAAACTGAACCAAAATGTGACACTTTGACCACATTAAACCACGTGTTTATTATTGATACCGTGTGAACATCTGTAACAGTGTTAAATGACCTGTGAAATGTCCTCAAAGTGACATGGACTTTATACACATCCCATGATATCACGTTGGCGTGTGTGCTGGGTTGACACAAAGTTCTCAGGCAGAAGTTCATGAGAGGAAACCTCCTTCAACCAAACCACAAATGACTGCATGTCTGCCACTTCAAACATCTTCAAACGTCACCGCCGAAGCTCTCAAGGTTGCTGCCATGGCGTCCTCGGCTCTGATGTAACCAGGCTGGAGTCCCCGTGACATCAGTCAGTCCCTGTCAACGATACCATCATGACCACAACAAACAGCAGCGGCGCTACAATCCTGCTGTCAGAAACCGTTTGTTCTGTTGTGACTGAAGAGCCGATCTGGACCGCCGACACCAAGCACTGTGACACCATCAGCACCACAACAAACTGAAACATCTAACACGTCTATACCAAGATATACTAAGATACCACAGACACCGCTAATGCTAACACCAGAGCAACTAGCAAGCCAGCAACATGTTTAGTCAATCACTGAGCGCCCCGGAGCTCGTTAGCTCAGCTGCTAACGGGACAGTCAGAGTCCACAGTTTATACTGTAACAGCCTCAAACAGCTAACATGCTACGATAGCTCCCTCCAGGTCTGTTTGACTGGGTCTCTTAGCATGATGCTGTTGTTGGTGTCGTTAGCGAAGGTAGCAATATCATAACCTGACCCGGATGGTTCTGTAGTCGTTTTTGGAAACCGTTTTGTCTGTGTTTGTTTGTCAGTCATCAAGATGAGGAGGAGATTTTTATGGTTTATGAGGTTCCAGTGAACTTGAATTGATTGTTTACTGAGGGGGCCGTAAGATGGTTCTAGTATGTTGTAGTCACTGAGGTGGTTCTAGTAGTCCATCCATCATTCTAGGTGGTCCTTGGTGTCCTGACGGTACTTTTAATGGTCTTTTTGGTGGTTATAAAAGTTCTCTGGGAGGTTCATGGCGCTCTTCATGAGGTTCTAGTGGTCATTGATGAGGTTGTAGTGGTCATTGATGAAGTTCTAGTGGTCATTGATGAGGTTCTAGTGGTCATTGATGAGATTCTAGTGGTCATTGATGAGGTTGTAGTGGTCATTGATGAAGTTGTAGTAGTCATTGATGAGGTTCTAGTGGTCATTGATGAGGTTGTAGTGGTCATTGATGAAGTTGTAGTAGTCATTGATGAGGTTCTAGTGGTCATTGATGAGGTTGTAGTAGTCATTGATGAAGTTGTAGTAGTCATTGATGAGGTTGCAGTGGTCATTGATGAGGTTCTAGTGGTCATTGATGAAGTTCTAGTGGTCATTAATGAGGTTGTAGTGGTCACTGATGAGGTTGCCGTGGTCATTGATGAAGTTGTAGTGGTCATTGATGAAGTTGTAGTGGTCATTGATGAAGTTGTAGTAGTCACTGATGAGGTTCTAGTGGTCACTGATGAAGTTCTAGTGGTCATTGATGAAGTTCTAGTGGTCATTGATGAGGTTGCAGTGGTCATTGATGAAGTTCTAGTGGTCACTGATGAGGTTGTAGTGGTCATTGATGAGGTTGTAGTGGTCATTGATGAGGTTGCAGTGGTCATTGATGAAGTTGTAGTGGTCATTGATGAAGTTGTAGTAGTCATTGATGAGGTTCTAGTGGTCATTGATGAGGTTGTAGTGGTCATTGATGAAGTTCTAGTGGTCATTGATGAGGTTGTAGTGGTCATTGATGAAGTTCTAGTGGTCATTGATGAGGTTGTAGTGGTCATTGATGAAGTTCTAGTGGTCATTGATGAAGTTCTAGTGGTCATTAATGAGGTTGTAGTGGTCACTGATGAGGTTGTAGTGGTCATTGATGAAGTTCTAGTGGTCATTGATGAAGTTCTAGTGGTCATTAATGAGGTTGTAGTGGTCACTGATGAGGTTGTAGTGGTCATTGATGAAGTTCTAGTGGTCATTGATGAAGTTCTAGTGGTCATTGATGAGGTTGCAGTGGTCATTGATGAAGTTGTAGTGGTCACTGATGAAGTTGTAGTGGTCACTGATGAGGTTGTAGTGGTCATTGATGAGGTTGCAGTGGTCATTGATGAAGTTGTAGTGGTCATTGATGAAGTTGTAGTAGTCATTGATGAGGTTCTAGTGGTCACTGATGAAGTTCTAGTGGTCATTGATGAAGTTGTAGTGGTCATTGATGAAGTTGTAGTAGTCATTGATGAGGTTCTAGTGGTCACTGATGAAGTTCTAGTGGTCATTGATGAAGTTCTAGTGGTCATTGATGAGGTTGCAGTGGTCATTGATGAAGTTCTAGTGGTCATTGATGAGGTTGTAGTGGTCATTGATGAGGTTCTAGTGGTCATTGATGAAGTTGTAGTAGTCATTGATGAGGTTCTAGTGGTCATTGATGAAGTTCTAGTGGTCACTGATGAGGTTGTATTGGTCATTGATGAGGTTGCAGTGGTCATTGATGAGGTTGCAGTGGTCATTGATGAAGTTCTAGTGGTCATTGATGAAGTTCTAGTGGTCACTGATGAGGTTGTAGTGGTCATTGATGAAGTTGTAGTGGTCATTGATGAAGTTGTAGTAGTCATTGATGAGGTTCTAGTGGTCACTGATGAAGTTCTAGTGGTCATTGATGAAGTTGTAGTGGTCATTGATGAAGTTGTAGTAGTCATTGATGAGGTTCTAGTGGTCACTGATGAAGTTCTAGTGGTCATTGATGAAGTTCTAGTGGTCATTGATGAGGTTGCAGTGGTCATTGATGAAGTTCTAGTGGTCATTGATGAGGTTGTAGTGGTCATTGATGAGGTTCTAGTGGTCATTGATGAAGTTGTAGTAGTCATTGATGAGGTTCTAGTGGTCATTGATGAAGTTCTAGTGGTCACTGATGAGGTTGTATTGGTCATTGATGAGGTTGCAGTGGTCATTGATGAGGTTGCAGTGGTCATTGATGAGGTTGTAGTGGTCATTGATGAGGTTCTAGTGGTCATTGATGAGGTTGTAGTGGTTCATTAGGTAACTTGGGGTGGATGGATGGATCAGATAAACACAGGACTGTCACATTACGTACATGACATATGTGACGTGACGTTTTCCTGAACCTTCATGGCTACAACATGAAACATTGTGTTTATCACGTGTTGAAGTGACTTAAATATAAATATGACATCTGTAACAGCATCACATGACCTGAGCCACGCCTCGCCTGTAGTTCACCATGTAGCAGCCAGTAATTCCTCAGAGGACACTGATTGGTCCAAATGATTCACACAGTATGATAACTCCACAAACAGACAGAAAGGACACACGTTTCTTCACTAATCCAGATAATTAAGTAGTTGAACACAGACATACATGGATGAACATATTATGATACATGTGTTCACATGACTCAGCTCTCCACATACAAACACATGTATGCACATAACGTGTACACTCCCATTGCTGGGCGAGCTCAAACCTCGGCGGGTGTTTTTGTTGGCCGGGCCGGCGGGAAAAGCTCCGGCTCTTCACTGTGGCGTTCGGCAGAGATGGACACAGGTAGGTATTGAGTAAGACAGCCATAATCACTCTCAGCCATCTGGTCGGTGTTGTGTATCAGAAACAGAGCTGACAGACTGCTCAGAGAGGAAACGTTAAGAGCAGCACTGAAAACTTAATCACTGGTTCTGTGTTTCAAGGCTGCTGCTGAGAGTTTATTATATACAGTCCACGTGAACATGCAGAGAGGTCAGTCTGTCACGGAGACGCTGCAGCCAATGAAGTCCAAACTGAAGTCCATCTGTCCTCCAGCATCTGGACCGTCCATCCATTATCTGTAACTGCTTCTCCTCATCAGGGTCAGGCAATGATTAACACATTATTAATATTAATAATATGATGTTATAATCTAGACCTATTATTTATGGGAAGAGTCAGAGGAGAACGTCTGTTTTTTTTTTGTTTTTAAGATTATTTTTTTGGCTTTTTCAAGCTTTATTGTGATAGAGACAGCTGAAGAGTGACAGGAAATGTGGGAGAGAGAGATGGGAATGACATGCGGGAAAGAGCCACAGGCCGGACTCGAACCCTGGGCTCCTGCAGCAAGGACTGAGCCTTCGCACACGGGGCGGCTGCTCGACCAGCAATTTTTTATTTATTTATTTATTTTATTTTTATTGTTTGATGGTTTTAAAATGTTCAGCCAACACTACAGGCTGAGCATTGATGAGATGTGGTAAAATCTAATTTAAATTGTCTTTTATCAGTTTTATTTCACAGATTAACTCTTTAAGTGCCTCCTTTTTATTTAGTCAGGGTTAAACTGATCCGCGCTGCTCACTGCTGGTCCAGACGTCTCCACAACCCTCCACCGCCCAATTAACCAATTTCAGCAGTTCACTCATTAATCGAGGTCGTTAGCGGCGTCCAGGAGATCACTGTCGAGTGAGCGTCGGCTCACAGCTGACTAATCAGCTGATAAATCATCAGACCTTCAGAGAGAGGCTGAAAATTGAGGTCATGTGAAGTTAAAGTGGTGGAGAGAGCACACGCGGTGGACCGCTGTGTTGTCACGGTGACGAAGAAAAGAAAGGAAGTGGTATGAACCTCCCGCCGCGAGCGTCGGCCAACAAAACATCCATCAGAGCCAATGACTTCCTCCATGTTCGACTTTAACGCTTCATTTCCTGAAAACACGCCAAAACGCCAACATGGTGACGTCATCGAGAGCAGAAATGAGACGGGCGACAGATTCGTGTTTGTTCACGTTAGAAGGTCTGGAAGCCACATGTGGAGAACAACATGTATGTTACATGTTCCTGTGACATACACAGACTGTACTTACATGTAAAGCCACTACATGTGATGTTTCAGGTGTAATTATTAATTTTTGGTGTTTGTTGTTTACAGCAGCCAATAACGAGTGTGTGTTACACCCTCACTGCTGTGCATAGCAGCTAACACTATGAGCTAGCATCAGCGTCTGCCTTCCAGTGAACACGGCCGGACCGAACAGAACCTCTGAACCAGCAGTGTCCAGTCTAACAGTGAATACAGTAACAGAACCTCTGAACCAGCAGTGTCCAGTCTAACAGTGAATACAGCAACAGAACCTCTGAACCAGCAGTGTCCAGTCTAACAGTGAATACAGCAACAGAACCTCTGAACCAGCAGTGTCCAGTCTAACAGTGAATACAGCAACAGAACCTCTGAACCAGCAGTGTCCAGTCTAACAGTGAATACAGCAACAGAACCTCTGAACCAGCAGTGTCCAGTCTAACAGTGAATACAGCAGCCTACCGAGGTGGTTTTCTTGCCGGGTTTGGCTCCTGGCATCCCGGGCTGAGTCAGTTCAGTTAGCAGCAGCTAATTAGCAATAACATTAGCTAATTAGCAGTCAACAAAAGCACAGCTGGGGCTGATGGGAGTTTAAATTTTGCTGTTAGCTCGACTGAAAACTTTTTTTATTTCTCTGAATCAAATCAAACTTTTGACGTATGCTGTGTTCGTGTTCTGGAGTTTTGGGGAAGTTTCCTCACAATGAATTCTTTCTCACACGCTAATTTTACTGCTCGTACTTCACGTTAACGTTAACGTTTCCTCCTGCAGTATTTTCCCGTCTTTAATGAGACGCTCCCAGCTTTTTATTTCCACTCCTGTTTTTTGTGTCGACCAGCGGATGCAGAAAAGCCTGGCCGCGCTGCAGATCTGTTTTCCTGGAGGGACGGGTCTATGTGCTGGGTTCACTAGGTGTTTAGTGGCGACGCAGGACTGCCAAGTATGATGTTACAGCCTTCCCATGTTAATGTTCATTCAGGAAGGACCTTTACTGCCAGAGCAGCGGGAGGGAGCCGGCCAGCTGTGAAAACACTGTTAAAGAGGCTTTAGTGCTCATTTCACGAATACTTTAAGTTTACTTATTGAAGGGGAAAAAAAGAAATTAATGGACTATGCGCTGGGCTTTTCCTTATTGTTCTTCCATGAGACTTCTCCATATGTGCCAGCAAATGTCCGTCCAAGTTCAGCCCCCCCGTGAAACCGGATCCTGAAGTTCTACGTACAGAGGCGCTGGCCTTTCCCCCCCGATCCTGTTCTGGGATTAGTTCCCCTCAGAGCGGCTGCCATGTTGAATCAGACTGTGAAGTTTTACCTCAGAGACGGATACAAAGAGGAGGTGAAGGACGTCCTGCTGGTGGAGGGTCCCGAGGACACCGGGGGTCCCCACGGGGAGGCTCGTAACGATGTTAAATGCTGCTGTCTGATTGGCTGGGAGCTGTGTGTTAACATCATACATGCGGACCGGGTCAACTGTTAAACCAGCGTCAAACTGCAGGTCGGCATGGCAACAGGAGCGACGCTCACAGACACCTAGAATCTTCTCAGTGAGCCCTGGAATCTCCTTGGAGCCTGCTCAAAACCCACTGAAACCTACTTTGAAAGCTACTGAAGGAATTCTGGAAACTTCTCAAGGCCCCAGAAATATACTTAAGAATCCCAGGAACCTCCTCAAGGACCTACTTAAACTAATTTAAGACATCCCCAAAGCTCCTGGAACCTGCTCAAGGACCCCTGGAAACCGGTCAGTGACCACCACAGTCTAAAGCTAAGGGACCCTGAGGGAACCCTGGAGCAAATTCAGGGACTTTTTAAGCACTTAAGACTGAAAACAAACGTTTGCCTGAGTAATCTTACTGCTTTTCTTTTTTTTAGCTGCTGTTAGCTGTTAGCTCAGTTTGTTAGCTGCTGTTAGCTCAGTTTGTTAGCTGCTGTTAGCTCAGTTTGTTAGCTGCTCTTAGCTGTTAGCTCAGATTGTTAGCTGCTGTTAGCTCAGTTTGTTAGCTGCTCTTAGCTGTTAGCTCAGATTGTTAGCTGCTGTTAGCTCAGTTTGTTAGCTGCTGTTAGCTCAGTTTGTTAGCTGCTGTTAACTGTTAGCTCAGTTTGTTAGCTGCTGTTAGCTCAGTTTGTTAGCTGCTGTTAGCTCAGTTTGTTAGCTGCTGTTAACTCTTAGCTCAGTTTGTTAGCTGCTGTTAGCTCAGTTTGTTAGCTGCTGTTAACTGTTAGCTCAGTGTGTTAGCTGCTGTTAGCTCAGTTTGTTAGCTGCTGTTAGCTGTTAGCTCAGTTTGTTAGCTGCCCGGACTGTGAGCTGCTGTGAAGTTGGACATTTTAACATGGGGACTTATGGAGACTGACTCACTTCTAAAGCCAGCCTCAAGTGGACGTTAGAGGAACTGCAATAACTACAATAATAATAATAATAATAATAATAATAATATGTGGCATGGTGCAGCGTTTACTGAACTGTTTAAACGTTTCATTTCATCACAGCTCTGTTGTATTGAGCGTGTAGTCTTCATGTATATTTCTGTATATGTATATTATGCAGTCAGCCGTGCGTCCTCTGCTTGTTTGATTTGTCGTGAATGAATAAAGTCTGTGTGTCCTCCTACAAACTGGATCATGAACTCTGTGGATGCAGCTCGTCCTGCCACACCTCTCACAGCCAGAGAAGAAGAACTGTGTAATAGTTTCCAGATGGCGGCGGGGGTTCGGGGGGGGTTCGTGTCGACACATCCATCCTCCTCACTTACTCTTCAGGTCTTGTACGAGTTGATTTTTGGCTCCCGGCAGACTCGAAGCGAAGGACGCTGCAGGAAGAGGAAGAGCAGGCGGGTTTAACGCCGAGATCTACGGCGAGGTATTAATGTCTGAGAGAGCCGCAGCTCATCTCGCCTGATCCTCTCGGCGGAGCTCGGATACAGCAGAGCTTAGCGCAGAGAAGTTTGCGCCGCAGCTTTAATTGGTTGCACTTTTATTTTTGCAATAACAAGACGCAGCGGCGGCTGTCAGAGACGTCAGGGAGGAAGACATACAGACGATGAATACGAACGCTTTAATGACGACCAACAGGCTGATCTCACACACGACGAGGATGTGAGGAGGCTCAACATGTGGTCTCACACACACATTAAAACTGATGGGCTGTTTCCGTCCTCGTCTCACACACACACACACACACACACACACACACACACAGTGTTTAAAGGCTCTCTGCTGGCCTGGAACTTGAACTCTGACCTCCAGTCAAGGCCACAAACAGAATCTGTCACGACCCCCCAGTGACGATCAGAACAAAGTCATGTCTGACGTGTTTTCAGGTATTCTTCACATGCTAAAGTAGCTAACCGCTAATTAGCTGTTGCTAACTGAGTCTGCCGTTAGCAGGCAACAGAACCGGGTCAGCAGCTGGACCGGGTTCAAGCACAGCCTCTGAGACCAGAGACAGTTTGAGGGAACACACTGAAGTTCTTCAGTCTTCATAATATTTCAGTGTCTCTCCCCGTCTCGTGTTGGAGGACTTCCCGTCTCCTTCAGTCTCACAGCGTGTCCTGATGTCTCCACTTCCTGAACATGAAGTTGTGTTTCTCTCTGGTGGAGCTGTGGTTGGTTATCTGTGACCCTGCGCCTCTGCAGCTCCCTCATGTCGTCTCCTCTGCTTATATAACTGATGTTTCTGCATCCTGATAAATCAGCCAGCCGACGTCCGTCTGGAGCGCTCGGCCTGTTTCCGGTCTTCCTTCTTTGTTTCAGGATCCTGGCGGGTCGGCCTGGATCAGAGCCAGCGGTGTGGGAATGATGGCAGCGGAGGAATCTCCTCCTGCCAGCTCCTCCTCGACCTCCTCGGAGAGACAACAGCATCCTCACAGTGTTCCCACAAACAGTGTTAAAGTGTCGGCCCGGTGTTTGTGTTCAGATTTATCTGGACGAGGAGGAGGAAGAGGAGGACAACGAGGAGGACGAGGAGGAGGACGAGGAGGAGGAGGAGGACGAGGAGGAGGACGAGGAGGAGGAGGAGGAGGAGGAGGACGAGGAGGACGAGGAGGAGGAGGACGAGGAGGAGGAGGAGGAGGAGGAGGACGGTGGTGTTAAAGCTCTTCAGTGGCAAATAAAACCCTGCGGCGGCCCTCCAGAGGTTTAACAGGATAATTGATGATGTCGGCATGTTTGGAAGTTAAAAATCATTTTGGTGCTCCGAGGGTGCTTGTCAATAATCAATCAATACTATTAACTAATCAACAGCTTCACTTTAGCCTCCTTTGAGTCACTTTATAATTGATGTATACCAGAAACAACACGAGGCTGCAGCCAGTTAAAGACTCATTTCTGCAGGTAGACACGTTTTATTTCTGATTTAACTCAAATTAAATGAAGTTTTACTGACTTTATAATGAGTCAGTTTATAAAACATCTACATGATCAAAATCAACTGATTTAAACCTTCAGAAAATTATTACTTTGTCTAAATAAATGTAGATGATGATAAACTGACTGAACACTGATCTGAGCTCTGTCTGTGCTGATGATCAGGTTGTTTTAGACATTTTCAAAATAAATAAATAAATAAAAACATTCTGAAAAAAAACAAAAGACTTGTTTTTACGGTAAAAAAAACTAAAATACAGTTTAACTTTCTAATATTACAGTAAAAGCATGTTAGTACTGTTGATTTCAAAAGAATCAAAAGAAACACTGTTTTAGAACTGACATGAAAATAGTGTATGAATGCCGTATAAATAAAGGTTTTGTCAGTGTTTAAAGTATAATTAATTCTCTCATATAAAATACTTTATTCTGCATAAATTCAGGATAAATAAAGGTTTTCCAGGAAATATGACTGTTTTACTGTACAGTGTGAATCAAACTGTATAAATGGTTAATAAAGGTGTGCCGCAGGGATCCAGTCTGGGTCCTCTGCTGTTCAGATATATAAATGTTTATTTTTAATGTTTATAAACTCTTAAATCATAATTTCTCTTTAAGCGTGAATCCTGAACGTGTCTTAAGTCTTTCAGAGTTCATATTTTGTCTTCAGGAGCAACAGACCAGGACCAGCATCACCAATGTCTCAATAAACAAACTTAATACTAATAATATACTGAAACTCTGCAGGTTCAACTTGTACCTCCTCAAGAACACCTTCAACTTCCTCAACAACTTTTACTCGCTCAAGGACAAGACAAAGACCTCAATGACCTAGAACCTCCTCAAGAACCTCTGGATCATCTAGGAACTGTAAATCTAGAACCTCTTCAGAGACCTAAACCCTCCTAGGACAGCCATGAACCCTTCTTTGGAGCTCTCGTCGGATCCCTAAGACCAAAGTCCTCTAAAAGGTTTTTGCTGCTCATTCACAAACATGTTACAGTGCTGCAGTCAAATCCACCTAAACCAAGACCAAGTCATGACCAAGACTAGACTGTATCGAGGCTGAGACAAGGCCGAGACAAGGCCAAGACTGTGAGGGGTTGAGACCAAGCCAAAACCTTCAGCTGATCTCGAGCACTACAACACTGGCCTGAACATCAGGAGGGTTCAGGGTCTTGCCCGAGGACACTTCCATGAGTGGACAGGAGGAACTGTGGAACCACAGGCAAACTGAAGGCTCATGCTCATTGGTAGGAGGTCTCCTGGACCTAGAACGTCCCAGGATCCCTGAAACTCTGTTAAGTGAGCCTAGAACCTTCAAGGATACCTTGAACAACCCTTAAAGCCACCTCAAAGATCAATAAAACCCTCTCTGGGACCCTTAGTGACCCGAGAACCTCTTAAAGGACACCCGGTTTATACCCTTAAGTATTTTAGCAGTGAGTTCTTGATCCCACCTGTAAAGCTCGGACCGGTCCAGCTGGTGGAAACACCAGACTGGTTTGAATCCAAACAAGTCCGAGATGCGGGTGTCGATCCAGAGGTCTGGAAGAGGCCCATTACATTCCTTTAACTACATGCCGAACCCTCCCACCCCGCTCCTGACCACAGTTAATTACAACCTGAACCCTGAAACCAGGTTCTAGCCCTCGTACAGGTCTGTAAATAAAGGTTTGTGTCCCCACAGTGTGACTGTTTGAATCCCTCCGACATGCTGAATGAACACAAACAGTCAGCAGGCGATAAGGCCGACCTGAGTTCTTCCAGGCGACCCGGTTCTGTCTGATCTCTGTGAGTGTTTCTGTTCGGCTGATAGAAACTTTCAAACACTCGCTGATTAACATGAAAGCAGCTTTGATTCGACCACCAGGACGTCCCCACGAAACCAGATAAGACTGGATAAGACTGGATAAGATTGAAAAAGACTGAATAAGACTGGATAAGACTGGAAAAGACTGGAAAAACAGGTGGCATCAGTTTGAGTTCAAAGAAAGAAGAAAGAGAGCGCTTCGAAAACAAACCAACACAGAACCATCAGGAACCAACACAGAACCAACACAGAACCATCAGGAACCAACTCAGAACCAACACAGAACCATCAGGAACCAACACAGAACCAACAGGACCCAACACAGAACCATCAGGAACCAACACAGAACCATCAGGAACCAACTTAGAACCAACACAGAACCATCAGGAACCAACTCAGAACCAACACAGAACCATCAGGAACCAACTTAGAACCAACACAGAACCATCAGGAACCAACTCAGAACCAACACAGAACCAACAGGACCCAACACAGAACCAACACAGAACCAACAGGACCCAACACAGAACCAACACAGAACCAACAGGACCCAACTTAGAACCAACACAGAACCATCAGGAACCAACTCAGAACCAACACAGAACCATCAGGAACCAACACAGAACCAACAGGACCCAACACAGAACCATCAGGAACCAACACAGAACCAACACAGAACCATCAGGAACCAACACAGAACCAACACAGAACCAACAGGACCCAACACAGAACCAACACAGAACCAACAGGACCCAACACAGAACCATCAGGAACCAACTCAGAACCAACACAGAACCATCAGGAACCAACACAGAACCAACAGGACCCAACACAGAACCATCAGGAACCAACACAGAACCAACACAGAACCATCAGGAACCAACACAGAACCAACACAGAACCAACAGGACCCAACACAGAACCAACACAGAACCAACAGGACCCAACACAGAACCGTCGGTCATCTTTAGTTTAACTGTCTCAAATATGCCAACACATCCCAATAATACTGACTATATAATTATGTAATGAAATACATATTATATTTAAATTCTTTGAATTTCTCCAACTCACATTAACCACGTTTATCATTACCATGACAACATGATGCTAAACTGTGACACCTGTAACGTCGTGAAATGATGTCACAGTCCTTAAAGTCCTCCCGTGATGTCACATGACAGGTTCATGCTTAAATCACGATTTAAACTTTTTATTTATTCGTCTGTTTATACATTTGAACTCATTGTTTTATTATTATCATTAATTGACATTGATTGATGGATAATATCTATGAATCTTTATCATCCTACGTGTATCAGACGGTTTGATTACAGACATAAACTGGACTCAGTCCTGTGTTGACTCGGTTCCAGGTCCGGTTGAGGCTGTGCAGAGTTTTAGTGGAGCAGGTCTGAAGTCTGAGCAGCTGTTGAAGTCATCATGAGTCACTTTTATCGATCAGTAACTCTATCAGATATATTATGTTCAGCGCGTCCTGTGGGGAGTCTTATCATTCATGTTAATAGTGTGTATTTGTTCCAGCTGCTCGTCTGGATCCAGAAACATTTGAAATATCAGGTTAGTGAGATGAAAATAGACAGAGCTGGTTCTGATCCAACACAGAGCTGGTTCTGATCCAAGACTGTGCTCGAATACTTACAGGACATAAATAAGACGTGACAGCTCGTGATATTAACTTTAAGAGGTTCAACTGTCCAACCAGAGCCAAGATACAGAGCTACGTCCAGACTGCTACCACGCTGCAGCCAGGCCTCCACCCTCCACCCAGACCTCCACCCACGCTACAGCCAGGCCTCCACCCTCAGTACAGTCAGGCCTCCATCCTCCACCCAGACCTCCACCCACGCTACAGCCAGGCCTCCACCCTCAGTACAGTCAGGCCTCCATCCTCCACCCAGACCTCCACCCACGCTACAGCCAGGCCTCCACCCTCAGTACAGTCAGGCCTCCACCCTCAGTACAGTCAGGCCTCCATCCTCCACCCAGACCTCCACCCACACTACAGCCAGGCCTCCACCCTCCACCCAGACCTCCACCCACGCTACAGCCAGGCCTCCACCCTCAGTACAGTCAGGCCTCCACCCTCAGTACAGTCAGGCCTCCATCCTCCACCCAGACCTCCACCCACACTACAGCCAGGCCTCCACCCTCAGTACAGTCAGGCCTCCATCCTCCACCCAGACCTCCACCCACGCTACAGCCAGGCCTCCACCCTCAGTACAGTTAGGCCTCCACCCTCCACCCAGACCTCCACCCACGCTACAGCCAGGCCTCCACCCTCCACCCAGACCTCCACCCACGCTACAGCCAGGCCTCCACCCTCAGTACAGTCAGGCCTCCATCCTCCACCCAGACCTCCATCCACGCTACAGCCAGGCCTCCACCCTCCACCCAGACCTCCACCCACGCTACAGCCAGGCCTCCACCCTCAGTACAGTCAGGCCTCCATCCTCCACCCAGACCTCCACCCACACTACGGCCAGGCCTCCACCCTCAGTACAGTCCGGCCTCCATCCTCCACCCAGACCTCCACCCACGCTACAGCCAGGCCTCCACCCTCCACCCAGACCTCCACCCACGCTACAGCCAGGCCTCCACCCTCAGTACAGTCAGGCCTCCATCCTCCACCCAGACCTCCACCCACGCTACAGCCAGGCCTCCACCCTCAGTACAGTCAGGCCTCCATCCTCCACCCAGACCTCCACCCACGCTACAGCCAGGCCTCCACCCTCAGTACAGTCAGGCCTCCATCCTCCACCCAGACCTCCACCCACGCTACAGCCAGGCCTCCACCCTCCACCCAGACCTCCACCCACGCTACAGCCAGGCCTCCACCCTCAGTACAGTCAGGCCTCCATCCTCCACCCAGACCTCCACCCACACTACAGCCAGGCCTCCACCCTCAGTACAGTCAGGCCTCCATCCTCCACCCAGACCTCCACCCACACTACGGCCAGGCCTCCACCCTCAGTACAGTCAGGCCTCCATCCTCCACCCAGACCTCCACCCACACTACAGCCAGGCCTCCACCCTCAGTACAGTCAGGCCTCCATCCTCCACCCAGACCTCCACCCACACTACAGCCAGGCCTCCACCCTCAGTACAGTCAGGCCTCCATCCTCCACCCAGACCTCCACCCACGCTACAGCCAGGCCTCCACCCTCAGTACAGTCAGGCCTCCATCCTCCACCCAGACCTCCACCCACACTACAGCCAGGCCTCCATCCTCAGTACAGTCAGGCCTCCATCCTCCACCTTCAGTACAGCCAGGCCTCTATCCTCCACCCTCAGTACAGCCAGTAACAGTTTGGTGACTTATTTCAGTAACATACACAACTAACGTATTTAACTCACGTAACATGTTTTAATTACTGAAACTGTTTCACGTTTAGAATGTTTACTTTAGTTTCCATGACAACGAAGTCTTATCGTCCTTTCCCAAACGACCAAAACTAAAATAAAATGTAACATCCGTGACACCTTTAAATGACACGTGAACTTTATTTATACGTAATAACCACGATATCACGCGTTTAGTCAAAAACAAACAAACAAAAAAAAAAGATTCATGTTTAAAATGACGATTTAAAAAGGAAATTATCTGACCAGAAAACTATATTGACAATTAATAATCTCAGTCAGTGAATTGACACATTTCTGGAGGTTCAATAACTATAAGAACTATAATAAATCTAAAAACTACAATAACTAAAGAGAAATGTGAGGATGAACTTTGAGGATTTAATCTGTTTAAGCCTTAAAGGTGATTTGAAGTTGATTAAAACAGATCTGTGACCTGTGATGGGAGCAGGAAGGTCACATTAAAGGTGATAAAATATTGAAGTGACCTCCTTTCCCCCTGCTGAAACTGCGACCGAGCGGAGGAATTTTCCGGGTTATAACTCCATTTGGCGGATCTGATTACAGCCTGGACGCTTTCCACTGGAATAAAACCCACCAAAGATGGACCAAAGCCGCTGCGCTCGCTCTGATTGAATTCCAGCATTTTCTTTCCCCTCCAGAGAAGCCAAAGTTTGATCTTTACTAATTGATATATCCCGGCTCCGCACATGAATCTCAGAAAGCTCATACCTTGGGCCAATTTAGCTGTTCCACTGGCTGAGTTTTAATTGAGTCCACATTAAAATTTACTTATAAAATAATAATGGGCTCCCATGCAAATGAGCCCATCCCGATATTGCTGCGGCTGCATTTGCATATCCACAAGCAGTCTGGGAGTTCAGAAATCAATATAGATGATTAATAATATATGGGCTACAGGAATAATTAAATTCATTTGATGCAAGGACTCAGTCAGCCTTGGCAAACCAAAGGTGCAATTTTGCCACAATCTAATTTAATACAAGTTGCCTGGATTGCAGTTTCAATTACAAGGATTGAAATAATAATAATGTGTGTTAAAGAAAAATTACACTTTCAAATATATGTTATTTCATTTCATTTCATTGAATGTATTACGAGCTGAATCCCTCTTTCTTCACACATTAACATATTGCACCAAATTGCTAAATTAAACTGCTCTTTAATTTATCGTGGACGCATTTAAATATACGGCTCGTCAGCCCTCGAACGTGCCGCGATTTAACGTGTTTACACCGTTTAAAGAGGCAATATGTCAAATGTGTTTGTGCATTTATGAAAATACAGTTTAAAGGGTTAAAATCCAGAGAAGAGAGGTTCATCTTCTGCGATGAGAATAAATAAAACAACATTTAGTGAATTAGATCCCAAAATAATGTTTTCACAGCAACTCTGCTGTGATTACAGTGAATATATGTCAAAGTCAGACCCCGCGGTGCGTTTAGGAACACACTGGAGGTCAGAGTGCTGACCTGTTTAACCTCCTGGAGTTGATTTAAAGCAGTAAAAGTCTGAATAATGTCAATCTTCTATGAGGAAAACTGACCTGAATAACTCAGGACAGTCAGTACGAAGCCTCCTGTAACATTTGATAAATGTCCAGACCAGCAGTCAGCAGGAAAAGATTAAACCAACATCTCGTATAAATCAGTGTTTGTAATCCCACCGTGGTAAATATGTTCAGCTGTACTCGAGGCTTGCTGATCTTATTATTAGCAAACACTGTGAGTGGAAATGTTATTTGTAGCTTTCCAAATGAGTTCAAAAGCTAACGTGGTCCATGATACTAACTTATGTATCCCCCAGCTCCGGTTCTAGCACGACACTTGCTCCGTGCCCCGGCCTGAAAACCTCCTCTTCCTGTCCAGATGAGTTCAGCAGCTAACATCCATAACTTATATATATAATTATTATGTATTCCTCAGCTCCAGATCTAACAGCAGTTTACTTCACGGTCCATCATAAACTCTGTAAATCACAGAGTTGACATCAGAGGGAAGTGATAACAAGTTGTTGAAGTATGTAAAGTTCATCTTTACTTAAAAACTTTCACCTTAAAGTTGGATTGTCCAAACAAACAGAGGAACGTGGCGCTGAGCGGAGGTCCTGAGCTGAGCGGGCGGTTTGTAATTCTTTAATTCATGTTTGTCTCTCAGTCGGAGTATCGACCTCGTCTCCAGCTGCGTCTCAGCGTCCTGTTTGTTAGAGCTCGTGGACGTGAAGAGGACTGTTGTGAAGCAGCAGGTCTGACCTTTAACTCAAACCACTGAACCGGCTCAACGCTGCGTTCCCTTCCTGTCACCTGACCTGGCCGTCACGTGACGCCTCCTCTCATCAGCATTCAGCTCACAGACGTTCATCCCGAGCTCGGCGGAGTTCAGGGAGTCTTGGACCGCCGGAGATGAGATTATGGCTTCTTGACATCCTGTTACGTCCCGAACGCTGCCAAGGCGATGTCAACAATGCCCAGAATGCACTGCTGCCCGTAATGAATGCACTCCAATCTGTAATGACTGAGTAATCACATTATTTGCAGTCTCGACTTTATTCTGACGGAGCGGCCGCCCGCATCTGTGCTCCGTCAGTAATTGCCAGGCCGGGGCGGCGAGCGCGAGCAGCATTTGCATCCCGCACTGGGGAGTTGCATTGCAAATGATTATGCTGAATTGTTTTTGCAACAGGAATGTCCAATCCAATAAAGTTAATGATCTCGAAAGACACGCAGGGCGGAGAGGAGGAGGGAGGGACTAAATCGATTAAAATGCAGATGTTCGCCATCCGACGGAGGCCATGATGGCGGCGTACTGTCGATGTAATTAAGCCTGTTTTTGTTGCTCGGCGTCCGGCTCCACATTCATCACGCCGTGTTCGCTTTAAGATGCCGGAAAGAGAGTTTGTTTCCTCGCCTGATGAGAGGCGTCATTATCCAACACTAACTAACTAATTAACTGTAATTTCCTGATCAATCTTCATCTGAAAACACGTTCAGCAGTTTGAACCACACACACGCATTTTATATATTTAACCTAAACAACCCGATCAATAAAAATTTATCAGAACTAAAGTTTGACATTAAACATCTAAATAAATACTTAAAGGGACAGTACACCAAATTTAGGGTCTAAGACACCAGGTGCACTATGGGAAATGTAGGAACCAGTAATTTTGGACTACGTCCAGGTTTTAGACAGTCTGCGGGGACGTCACGGAGACTACGTCCAGGTTTTAGACAGTCTGCGGGGACGTCACAGAGACTACATTTTCAGTTGTCTGTGTTCAGGTCTTGGTCCTGGTCTGGTTTCATACAGTGAACTGCAGACATGTTTCCTTTAAAGTGTTTCAGGATGTGAAACATCCAGCCCGACCTTTGACCTCTGACTGCTGAGAGCTGAACCAGTCGCTTCACTCAGACTTAAATCTGTGATAGGAGAGTGGATTAATCCACCGCTGAAAGTAGTCCCAAACAAATGCACGATTTCCTCTAATTGATAAAGACTGTATGTTGAGGCTTGTCGTGGCAATGATGAAGGTGGTGTTTGCAGCGCTACAAGCTAGCATCAGCGTCTACCTTCCAGTGAACACGGCCGGACCGAACAGAACCTCTGAACCAGCAGAGTCCAGTCTAACAATGAATACAGTAACAGAACCTCTGAACCAGCAGTGTCCAGTCTAACAATGAATACAGTAACAGAACCTCTGAACCAGCAGAGTCCAGTCTAACAATGAATACAGTAACAGAACCTCTGAACCAGCAGTGTCCAGTCTAACAGTGAATACAGCAACAGAACCTCTGAACCAGCAGTGTCCAGTCTAACAGTGAATACAGTAACAGAACCTCTGAACCAGCAGTGTCCAGTCTAACAGTGAATACAGTAACAGAACCTCTGAACCAGCAGTGTCCAGTCTAACAGTGAATACAGTAACAGAACCTCTGAACCAGCAGTGTCCAGTCTAACAGTGAATACAGCAACAGAACCTCTGAACCAGCAGTGTCCAGTCTAACAGTGAATACAGTAACAGAACCTCTGAACCAGCAGTGTCCAGTCTAACAGTGAATACAGCAACAGAACCTCTGAACCAGCAGTGTCCAGTCTAACAGTGAATACAGCAACAGAACCTCTGAACCAGCAGTGTCCAGTCTAACAGTGAATACAGTAACAGAACCTCTGAACCAGCAGTGTCCAGTCTAACAGTGAATACAGCAACAGAACCTCTGAACCAGCAGTGTCCAGTCTAACAGTGAATACAGCAACAGAACCTCTGAACCAGCAGTGTCCAGTCTAACAGTGAATACAGCAACAGAACCTCTGAACCAGCAGTGTCCAGTCTAACAGTGAATACAGCAACAGAACCTCTGAACCAGCAGTGTCCAGTCTAACAGTGAATACAGCAACAGAACCTCTGAACCAGCAGTGTCCAGTCTAACAGTGAATACAGCAACAGAACCTCTGAACCAGCAGTGTCCAGTCTAACAGTGAATACAGCAACAGAACCTCAGAACCAGCAGTGTCCAGTCTAACAGTGAATACAGCAACAGAACCTCTGAACCAGCAGTGTCCAGTCTAACAGTGAATACAGCAGCCTACCGAGGTGGTTTTCTTGCCGGGACGTCAGATTCTGGAGTAAAGGTTACAGAAGTTTGACTCCATGAAGACTTTAAAGATTGAACCAATGAGAGCTGAGAGCCACAGACAGGAAGTGAGGCGTGCTAACGTGTTGTTGAATGTGAGGTTTGTAAAAACAGAACTGAACCTTTAATCAGCAATAAAACCAAAATAATGTGAGAAACCGACTCGAGTCAGTTTGTATGATAACACACAGTAACACACACACACACACACACACACACACACACAGTAACACACAGTAACACACACACACACAGTAACACACACACACACACACACACACAGTAACACACACAGTAACACACACACAGTAACACACACACACAGTAACACACACACACACAGTAACACACACAGACAGTAACACACACAGTAACACACACACAGTAACACACACACACAGTAACACACAGTAACACACACACAGTAACACACAGTAACACACAGTAACACACAGACAGTAACACACAGTAACACACACACACACACACACACACAGTAACACACACACACAGTAACACACAGTAACACACACAGTAACACACAGTAACACACACACAGTAACACACAGACAGTAACACACAGTAAGTAACACACAGTAACACACACACAGTAACACACACACAGTAACACACAGTAACACACACACACAGTAACACACAGTAACACACACAGTAACACACAGACAGTAACACACAGTAACACACACACAGTAACACACAGTAACACACACAGTAACACACACAGTAACACACAGACAGTAACACACAGTAACACACACACACACACACACACACACACAGTAACACACAGTAACACACAGTAACACACACAGTAACACACACAGTAACACACACACACAGTAACACACAGACAGTAACACACACACACACACACACACAGTAACACACACACACAGTAACACACAGTAACACACAGACAGTAACACACAGTAACACACAGACAGTAACACACAGTAACACACACAGTAACACACAGTAACACACAGACAGTAACACACACAGTAACACACAGTAACACACACACAGTAACACACAGACAGTAACACACAGTAACACACACACAGTAACACACAGTAACACACACACAGTAACACACAGACAGTAACACACAGTAACACACAGACAGTAACACACAGTAACACACAGACAGTAACACACAGTAGCACACAGACAGTAACACACAGTAACACACACACAGTAACACACAGTAACACACAGACAGTAACACACAGACAGTAACACACAGTAACACACAGACAGTAACACACAGTAACACACAGTAACACACAGACAGTAACACACAGTAACACACACAGTAACACACACAGTAACACACAGTAACACACACAGTAACACACAGACAGTAACACACAGTAACACACAGACAGTAACACACAGTAACACACAGACAGTAACACACAGTAACACACACACAGTAACACACAGTAACACACACACAGTAACACACAGACAGTAACACACAGTAACACACACAGTAACACACAGACAGTAACACACAGTAACACACAGTAACACACACAGTAACACACAGACAGTAACACACAGTAACACACACAGTAACACACACAGACAGTAACACACAGTAACACACAGTAACACACACAGTAACACACAGACAGTAACACACAGTAACACACAGTAACACACACAGTAACACACAGTAACACACACAGTAACACACAGACAGTAACACACAGTAACACACACAGTAACACACACAGACAGTAACACACAGTAACACACAGTAACACACACAGTAACACACACAGACAGTAACACACAGTAACACACACAGTAACACACACCGTAACACACAGTAACACACACACACACAGTAACACACAGACAGTAACACACACAGTAACACACAGACAGTAACACACACAGTAACACACACACACACAGTAACACACAGACAGTAACACACAGTAACACACACAGTAACACACAGTAACACACACAGTAACACACAGACAGTAACACACAGTAACACACACAGTAACACACAGTAACACACACAGTAACACACAGTAACACACACACACAGTAACACACAGTAACACACACCGTAACACACAGTAACACACAGACAGTAACACACAGTAACACACAGACAGTAACACACAGACAGTAACACACAGTAACACACAGTAACACACAGACAGTAACACACAGTAACACACAGTAACACACAGACAGTAACACACAGTAACACACAGTAACACACAGACAGTAACACACAGTAACACACACAGTAACACACAGTAACACACAGACAGTAACACACAGTAACACACACACAGTAACACACAGTAACACACAGACAGTAACACACAGTAACACACACACAGTAACACACATTAACACACACACAGTAACACACAGACAGTAACACACAGTAACACACACAGTAACACTCAGACAGTAACACACAGTAACACACACAGTAACACACAGACAGTAACACACAGTAACACACACAGTAACACACACAGACAGTAACACACACAGTAACACACAGTAACACACACACAGTAACACACACACACACAGTAACACACAGACAGTAACACACAGTAACACACAGTAACACACAGACAGTAACACACAGTAACACACACACAGTAACACACAGTAACACACAGTAACACAGCCGGTGTTTTGTGTGTTCACCTGTAATTAGCCGGCCCGTGTGATTACCAGGTAAAACAAATGATGTGTTTTGCTGGCAGCAGATAAATCTGCTCTCAGCGCTCCGTAATGACCCGTGTAATTTCTAAGCAGCGCCTACACGCCGGCTCTTTTAACACGTGTCATTAGTGGGGTTGTATATTAGATATACATTGTGCGCCTTAATTTGGTCTCGCAGGAGCACTTGTAATGATGCAGCTGCCGCGTACAGGACACCTTTAATTTATTTATTTTAAATGTTCACAGTAATTGAGTTCTTGAGATGTGAGGCGAGCCGGCTGCTGCTGCTGAAAAATGCATTAATTCAACGCAACCGCAATCTGTTGAGGAAATTAATACAGCGCCTAACGAAGACGAGAGCTGCGAGCTCGGCCTGCGACGACCACGACGACCATGCCGAGCCGAGCCGAGCCGAGCCGGAGGAGTTATTTATCTCCCTCTGAAGGCTCGTTTATTACGGACGATCAAAACGCCCCGGCGTCTTCGCGGCGGCTTCGCGGCGTCCTCGCGGCGTGCCGGCAGCTGCAGGTGATGACAGGACGGTGAAGGAGGCGGCGAGCGTGGGCCGTCCTGATGATGATGTCATCATGGCGGTCTCACCTGTGAGCCTTCAAAGCAGCCTTAACGTCTGTCACTTCTGTTAGCTGCTAACCTGGTGCTGGTGTGTGTGTGTGTGTGTGTGTGTGTTACTGTGTGTGTGTGTGTGTGTGTGTTATTGTGTGTGTGTGTTACTGTGTGTGTGTGTGTGTGTGTGTGTGTGTGTGTTACTGTGTGTGTGTGTGTGTGTTACTGTGTGTGTGTGTGTGTGTGTGTTATTGTGTGTGTGTGTTACTGTGTGTTACTGTGTGTGTGTGTGTGTGTGTTATTGTGTGTGTGTGTTACTGTGTGTGTGTGTGTGTGTTACTGTGTGTGTGTGTGTGTTACTGTGTGTGTGTGTGTGTGTTACTGTGTGTGTGTGTGTGTGTGTGTTATTGTGTGTGTGTGTTACTGTGTGTGTGTGTGTGTTACTGTGTGTTACTGTGTGTGTGTGTGTGTGTGTGTGTGTGTGTTACTGTGTGTGTGTGTTACTGTGTGTGTGTGTGTGTTACTGTGTGTTACTGTGTGTGTGTGTGCGTGTGTGTGTGTTACTGTGTGTTACTGTGTGTGTGTGTGTGTGTGTTACTGTGTGTGTGTTACTGTGTGTGTGTGTGTGTGTGTGTTACTGTGTGTGTGTTACTGTGTGTGTGTGTGTGTTACTGTGTGTGTGTGTGTTACTGTGTGTGTGTGTGTGTGTGTGTTACTGTGTGTGTGTGTGTGTGTTACTGTGTGTGTGTGTGTGTGTGTTACTGTGTGTGTGTGTGTGTGTGTGTGTTACTGTGTGTGTGTGTGTGTGTTACTGTGTGTGTGTGTGTGTGTGAACAGGTGTTGGATATAAATAGATATAAACAGATGCTGAAGGTAAAAACATAAAAGAACGACGGAGAACTCGAAATCTGTCAGGATGAGACGAGAACGATCACATGATCAAAGTGTGAGACACACACACACACACACAGTAACACACACACACACACACACACAGTAACACACACACACACACACACAGTAACACACACACACACACACACACAGTAACACACACACACACACACACACACACACACACAGTATATTCAGACTGGAATATGGAAGACGATTACGTCCACGTGAAGAATTTATTTCAGTTCTGACTTTCAACTCTGATCGTCTTTAAGTTTAATCATTTTAATTTTTTACAGAGAGAGAGAGACAGAGAGAGAGACAGACAGACAGGCAGAGAGAGAGAGAGACAGAGAGAGAGAGAGAGACAGAGAGAGAGACAGACAGAGAGACAGACAGACAGACAGATGGGAATGACATGCAGTAGAGTCACAGGTCAGATTTGGATTCTGGCCCGCTGCAGCAAGGACTGAGTCTTTGTACACGAGGCAGATGATCTACAGACTGAGCTAAACAACAGCCACAATAATTTTAATATTTGATCTCTTTGATCTTTGACCTCAAGGTGTCACATGATGTTTTCAAACCGGACCAGGTGGAACCAGGAAGAACCAGGAGGAAAGGGGAGGAACCAGGAGGAAAGGGGAGGAACCAGGAGGAACCAGGAAGAACCAGGAGGAAAGGGGAGGAACCAGGAAGAACCAGGAGGAACCAGGAAGAACCAGGAGGAAAGGGGAGGAACCAGGAAGAACCAGGAGGAACCAGGAAGAACCAGGAGGAAAGGGGAGGAACCAGGAAGAACCAGGAAGAACCAGGAGGAAAGGGGAGGAACCAGGAAGAACCAGGAGGAACCAGGAAGAACCAGGAGGAAAGGGGAGGAACCAGGAAGAACCAGGAGGAACCAGGAAGAACCAGGAGGAACCAGGAGAAAAGGGGAGGAACCAGGAAGAACCAGGAGGAACCAGGAGGAAAGGGGAGGAACCAGGAAGAACCAGGAGGAACCAGGAGGAAAGGGGAGGAACCAGGAAGAACCAGGAGGAACCAGGAGGAAAGGGGAGGAACCAGGAAGAACCAGGAAGAACCAGGAGGAACCAGGAGGAAAGGGGAGGAACCAGGAAGAACCAGGAGGAACCAGGAGGAAAGGGGAGGAACCAGGAGGAACCAGGAGGAACCAGGAGAAAAGGGGAGGAACCAGGAAGAACCAGGAAGAACCAGGAGGAACCAGGAGGAACCAGGAGGAAAGGGGAGGAACCAGGAAGAACCAGGAGGAAAGGGGAGGAACCAGGAGGAAAGGGGAGGAACCAGGAGGAACCAGGAGGAACCAGGAGGAAAGGGGAGGAACCAGGAAGAACCAGGAGGAACCAGGAGGAAAGGGGAGGAACCAGGAAGAACCAGGAGGAACCAGGAGAAAAGGGGAGGAACCAGGAAGAACCAGGAGGAAAGGGGAGGAACCAGGAAGAACCAGGAGGAACCAGGAGAAAAGGGGAGGAACCAGGAAGAACCAGGAGGAAAGGGGAGGAACCAGGAAGAACCAGGAAGAACCAGGAGGAAAGGGGAGGAACCAGGAGGAACCAGGAAGAACCAGGAGGAACCAGGAGGAAAGGGGAGGAACCAGGAAGAACCAGGAGGAAAGGGGAGGAACCAGGAAGAACCAGGAAGAACCAGGAGGAACCAGGAGAAAAGGGGAGGAACCAGGAAGAACCAGGAGGAAAGGGGAGGAACCAGGAGGAACCAGGAGGAACCAGGAAGAACCAGGAGGAAAGGGGAGGAACCAGGAGGAACCAGGAAGAACCAGGAGGAACCAGGAGGAAAGGGGAGGAACCAGGAAGAAAGGGGAGGAACCAGGAGGAACCAGGAGGAAAGGGGAGGAACCAGGAAGAACCAGGAGGAACCAGGAAGAACCAGGAGGAAAGGGGAGGAACCAGGAAGAACCAGGAGGAACCAGGAGGAACCAGGAAGAACCAGGAGGAAAGGGAAGGAACCAGGAGGAACCAGGAGGAACCAGGAAGAACCAGGAGGAAAGGGGAGGAACCAGGAGGAACCAGGAAGAACCAGGAGGAAAGGGGAGGAACCAGGAAGAACCAGGAGGAAAGGGGAGGAACCAGGAAGAACCAGGAAGAACCAGGAGGAAAGGGGAGGAACCAGGAAGAACCAGGAAGAACCAGGGGGAAAGGGGAGGAACCAGGAAGAACCAGGAGGAATCCGGAAGAACCAGGAGAAACCAGTTAGAAGCAGGAGGAACCAGGAAGAACCAGGAGGAAAGGGGAGGAACCAGGAGTAAAGGGGAGGAACCAGGAAGAACCAGGGGGAAAGGGGAGGAACCAGGAAGAACCAGGAGGAACCAGGAGGAACCAGGAGGAACCAGGAAGAACCAGGAGGAAAGGGGAGGAACCAGGAAGAACCAGGAGGAACCAGGAAGAACCAGGAGAAAAGGGGAGGAACCAGGAAGAACCAGGAGGAACCAGGAAGAACCTGGAGGAAAGGGGAGGAACCAGGAGGAAAAGGGAGGAACCAGGAAGAACCAGGAGGAACCAGGAGGAAAGGGGAGGAACCAGGAAGAACCAGGAGGAACGGGGAGGAACCAGGAAGAACCAGGAGGAAAGGGGAGGAACCAGGAAGAACCAGGAAGAACCAGGAGGAAAGGGGAGGAACCAGGAGGAAAGGGGAGGAACCAGGAGGAACCAGGAGGAACCAGGAGGAAAGGGGAGGAACCAGGAAGAACCAGGAGGAACCAGGAGGAAAGGGGAGGAACCAGGAAGAACCAGGAGGAACCAGGAGAAAAGGGGAGGAACCAGGAAGAACCAGGAGGAAAGGGGAGGAACCAGGAAGAACCAGGAGGAACCAGGAGAAAAGGGGAGGAACCAGGAAGAACCAGGAGGAAAGGGGAGGAACCAGGAAGAACCAGGAAGAACCAGGAGGAAAGGGGAGGAACCAGGAGGAACCAGGAAGAACCAGGAGGAACCAGGAGGAAAGGGGAGGAACCAGGAAGAACCAGGAGGAAAGGGGAGGAACCAGGAAGAACCAGGAAGAACCAGGAGGAACCAGGAGAAAAGGGGAGGAACCAGGAAGAACCAGGAGGAAAGGGGAGGAACCAGGAGGAACCAGGAGGAACCAGGAAGAACCAGGAGGAAAGGGGAGGAACCAGGAGGAACCAGGAAGAACCAGGAGGAACCAGGAGGAAAGGGGAGGAACCAGGAAGAAAGGGGAGGAACCAGGAGGAACCAGGAGGAAAGGGGAGGAACCAGGAAGAACCAGGAGGAACCAGGAAGAACCAGGAGGAAAGGGGAGGAACCAGGAAGAACCAGGAGGAACCAGGAGGAACCAGGAAGAACCAGGAGGAAAGGGAAGGAACCAGGAGGAACCAGGAGGAACCAGGAAGAACCAGGAGGAAAGGGGAGGAACCAGGAGGAACCAGGAAGAACCAGGAGGAAAGGGGAGGAACCAGGAAGAACCAGGAGGAAAGGGGAGGAACCAGGAAGAACCAGGAAGAACCAGGAGGAAAGGGGAGGAACCAGGAAGAACCAGGAAGAACCAGGGGGAAAGGGGAGGAACCAGGAAGAACCAGGAGGAATCCGGAAGAACCAGGAGAAACCAGTTAGAAGCAGGAGGAACCAGGAAGAACCAGGAGGAAAGGGGAGGAACCAGGAGTAAAGGGGAGGAACCAGGAAGAACCAGGGGGAAAGGGGAGGAACCAGGAAGAACCAGGAGGAACCAGGAGGAACCAGGAGGAACCAGGAAGAACCAGGAGGAACCAGGAAGAACCAGGAAGAACCAGGAGGAACCAGGAAGAACCAGGAGAAAAGGGGAGGAACCAGGAAGAACCAGGAGGAACCAGGAAGAACCTGGAGGAAAGGGGAGGAACCAGGAGGAAAAGGGAGGAACCAGGAAGAACCAGGAGGAACCAGGAGGAAAGGGGAGGAACCAGGAAGAACCAGGAGGAACGGGGAGGAACCAGGAAGAACCAGGAGGAAAGGGGAGGAACCAGGAAGAACCAGGAAGAACCAGGAGGAAAGGGGAGGAACCAGGAAGAACCAGGAGGAATCCGGAAGAACCAGGAGGAACCAGGAGGAACCCTCTTCATGATGATGACAACCCCCTCACCTCGCCTCGTCGCCCCCGGTGACCGCCTCCTTCTCTTTGTGTTGCAGCGTCCTCCCCCTCCAGTGGGGTGAGGCGAGGGGGCTTCAGTAATTAGCATGCTGATGCTGCATGTAATCAGATGAGCGCGGCTCGCTCGCCGCCCGCTCCGATACATCAGCGGCGTGGGACTGTCTGCGGCGCAGCATATGCTAATTGTTGATTGTCTCCAATATTATATGCTAATTGTTGTGATTAGCATAATTCATTAACATTTGGGCCTAATTACACAAAGACTGAGAGAGACTGTGCTCCGACTGCCTAATGTGTGATTCAATTAATGCAGCCTCATCTGCATCACACAGGAAGTCCTGACGAGTCACGTGACGTCTTTCAAGGTGGGGCAGTGCTCAGGTGAGACACGGAGACGCCACGGCAACGAGACGAAGCGCTTTGATTGGACGAGAGGATCCCGTCTGATGTTAAAGAGACAAAAAGAAACAAGCTAATCTGACGTCCCAGTCATCATATTAAGAAATATAAATCATCCAGGGACGTCTCAGAGACTACATCCAGGTTTTAGACAGTCTGCGGGGACGTCTCAGAGACTACATCCAAGTTTTAGACAGTCTGCGGGGACGTCTCAGAGACTACATCCAGGTTTTAGACAGTCTGCGGGGACGTCTCAGAGACTACATCCAAGTTTTAGACAGTCTGCGGGGACGTCACAGAGACTACGTCCAGGTTTTAGACAGTCTGCGGGGACGTCTCAGAGACTACATCCAGGTTTTAGACAGTCTGCGGGGACGTCACAGAGACTACGTCCAGGTTTTAGACAGTCAGCGGGGACGTCTCAGAGACTACATCCAGGTTTTAGACAGTCAGCGGGGACGTCTCAGAGACTACATCCAGGTTTTAGACAGTCTGCGGGGACGTCTCAGAGACTACATCCAGGTTTTAGACAGTCAGCGGGGACGTCTCAGAGACTACATCCAGGTTTTAGACAGTCTGCGGGGACGTCTCAGAGACTACATCCAGGTTTTAGACAGTCTGCGGGGACGTCTCAGAGACTATGTCCAAGTTTTAGACAGTCTGTGGTCCAGTCCTGTAGCAGCATAACTCAGGGATGGTTCAGGACTCACTAAGAGAGCGGGTCTGCCTCCAGAACCAGAACTGGGACCTGACTTTGTGGCTTCACTTCACAGAGACGGAGGATGCTGATTGGCTGCTGGAGGACTCTTCATGTCCCTTCAGTGTTTCTACCTCACCTCCTTCAGAGGTTCATCTGCTTCCTGTTATTAATGTTATTATCACAGTTAATGTATTTTAATTAGAACAATAAGACCATGATTATTTTTATTGTTGCTGTCCAACAAACTGTCTCTGCACAAAGTCGAGGTGTCGCCCGGCGTGGTGAACGTGAGGAGGTTAACTGTGAGGTAACTGAAGCGAGGCTTTGTATGAATCAAGCCACAGGAGAGAGGACGGAGCCTGAACGAACGGAGACTCATTAAAATGAAAACGACGTCCTCAGAGATCACTTCAATTTAACTGAGGACGGAGACAAAGACTCTTTTTTCTTCTGCTGTCATTCAAACTGAAAATCTGAGTCTGAGAGACCAAGACTGTCTTTAAGATCCACGTCCAATTACTGCTGAGACACGAGGGACGGACGGACAGGGGCCATGTGTCCTCTGGATCAGACTGTCTAAAACCTGGACGTAGTCTCCGTGACGTCCCCGCAGACTGTCTAAAACCTGGACGTAGTCTCCATGATGTCCCCGCAGACTGTCTAAAACCTGGACGTAGTCTCCATGATGTCCCCGCAGACTGTCTAAAACCTGGATGTAGTCTCCATGATGTCCCCGTAGACTGTCTAAAACCTGGACGTAGTCTCCGTGACTGTCTTCTTCCTGTTTCAGACTTGTTTTCGATGGCAGTGAATAAACTAAAGTTTCTCGTGGTTCGTGTCTCAGGTTGGTTTAAACCCTCCAGATCTGGACGCCTCTCGTCTCCTGATCTCTTCAGTTCATTAATGAGATAAAGAATATCCACATTAATTAAATACGTGGCATCTGCTGAGTTAAAGAGCTCCTCGGCTCTGTTTCCCTGAAGGTTAATGTTTTATTTCATAAAAGAGTCGAGGAGAGCCTCGTAAAACTCATCCAAACAATCAGAGACATCAGACAGAAGAAACACTGGAACATTACAGACGAGCTATGAGCTAGCATCAGCGTCTACCTTCCAGTGAACACGGCCGGACTGAACAGAACCTCTGAACCAGCAGTGTCCAGTCTAACAGTGAATACAGTAACAGAACCTCTGAACCAGCAGTGTCCAGTCTAACAGTGAATACAGTAACAGAACCTCTGAACCAGCAGTGTCCAGTCTAACAGTGAATACAGCAACAGAACCTCTGAACCAGCAGTGTCCAGTCTAACAGTGAATACAGCAACAGAACCTCTGAACCAGCAGTGTCCAGTCTAACAGTGAATACAGCAACAGAACCTCTGAACCAGCAGTGTCCAGTCTAACAGTGAATACAGCAACAGAACCTCTGAACCAGCAGTGTCCAGTCTAACAGTGAATACAGCAACAGAACCTCTGAACCAGCAGTGTCCAGTCTAACAGTGAATACAGCAACAGAACCTCTGAACCAGCAGTGTCCAGTCTAACAGTGAATACAGCAACAGAACCTCTGAACCAGCAGTGTCCAGTCTAACAGTGAATACAGCAACAGAACCTCTGAACCAGCAGTGTCCAGTCTAACAGTGAATACAGCAACAGAACCTCTGAACCAGCAGTGTCCAGTCTAACAGTGAATACAGCAACAGAACCTCTGAACCAGCAGTGTCCAGTCTAACAGTGAATACAGCAACAGAACCTCTGAACCAGCAGTGTCCAGTCTAACAGTGAATACAGCAACAGAACCTCTGAACCAGCAGTGTCCAGTCTAACAGTGAATACAGCAACAGAACCTCTGAACCAGCAGTGTCCAGTCTAACAGTGAATACAGCAACAGAACCTCTGAACCAGCAGTGTCCAGTCTAACAGTGAATACAGCAACAGAACCTCTGAACCAGCAGTGTCCAGTCTAACAGTGAATACAGCAACAGAACCTCTGAACCAGCAGTGTCCAGTCTAACAGTGAATACAGCAACAGAACCTCTGAACCAGCAGTGTCCAGTCTAACAGTGAATACAGCAACAGAACCTCTGAACCAGCAGTGTCCAGTCTAACAGTGAATACAGTAACAGAACCTCTGAACCAGCAGTGTCCAGTCTAACAGTGAATACAGCAACAGAACCTCTGAACCAGCAGTGTCCAGTCTAACAGTGAATACAGCAACAGAACCTCTGAACCAGCAGTGTCCAGTCTAACAGTGAATACAGCAACAGAACCTCTGAACCAGCAGTGTCCAGTCTAACAGTGAACACAGCAGCCTACCGAGGTGGTTTTCTTGCCGGGTTTGGCTCCTGGCATCCCGGGCTGAGTCAGTTCAGTTAGCTACACGGCTGACCGAGCTAACCACAGTTAGCGCTTCACTACTTATCCATGTTTCCATCATAAAGTCTGTAAATCACCTCGGTACTGTCACGTTATTCCCTGTTGGTCTCAGAGGCTGTGCTCCAACCCGGTCCGGTCCGGCTGCTGAGCCCTGTTCTGTTAGCATGCTAACGGCAGATTCAGCTAGCAGCAGCTAATTAGCAGTTAGCTGCCTGAAAATACCTCTTTGTCAGATACTGTAGTATACGTGTGATACAAACAGTTCGTGGGTGTTCTTGGTGTCGGTCCAAGTTCTGGTTCTGTTACAAACACATGTATAACAGTTTCAGCAGCGCACACACACACACACACACACACACATATACACACACAGAGCGATGCAGTGTGTTTTGAACACGCCGTCTTCATGCGTGTGCTAATTGAAAGCCATTATGTTCGACATTATCAGACTGTCGCTCTGCGGGGACGCTGCTGTCGCTCTGCGGTCTGGACTGAACCCAGAACCGTGAGCCGGGTCCAGAATCTCTGTTTACTGTGTTTACAACATGTTCAAACAGCTGTCAGACGTTACACGAGCGCTGACAGGCCGAGGCCCACAAACACGCTCAGATGTTGCATAAGACAATATTTACGGAAAAACACGGGACGTCCACGAACGCTTCAAATGAAATGATGCAAGCGAGCGGCGAGCGAGCGAGCAAGCGTCTTCATTTTGTTCAATATTCTTCACACAATCGAGACTCTGCGTGTTTATCAAAGAAATGACTGATCATAATATCAGCCTTATTGGTCTCAACAGAAATGCCACAACCATCTTGCAGATTACTCCTTGATGAGGAAAATGCAATTAAAACGTCAAGTGCGTTTTATTAGATTCTGCCCGCCCTGCAGGGTTTTACGGCCCGGAGTCCCTCGATGCTCCGCGATGGATGGCAGATCGAGAGCTGCGAGCAACATTACAGCGCCGAGCCAAAATAACAGCCGCTCGCTCCCCGATGATCCGCCGTGATCCGCTTCCATCAGCGCCGTGCCGCTCGCACCGAGCCCGACCCGGAGCACCAGCAGAACCGTCCGTAATGTCGGTGCTGCCCGGGAACAAGACCGCAGGCAGGAAACAGGAAGTCACAAAGCTTTGTCTGGAAGTCAGACGGAAAGTACTCAATATTCTGATATGGATAACAAATGTATTAATAATAATGTTGATCATTTAAATTATTGTAAAATTTGTTTTAAAGTTTAATTTGATCAGAAACACGTTTCATTTTTAAACTGCTGAATTAAATTTGATGGTTTAACTTATCATTGTTCATATTTTTTGTTTGTTTCAGTGAATTATTAAATTTATTTTACATTTTCGATTCTTTTATAAAAAACAGACGTTTTAACTTTCACTAAATATTATCAGATTTTAAATATTCGTCTGTTTGATCTGAAGTTTCACATCTTAAAGATGAAAAACAGTTTGTGATGGAGGCTGAACCAGAACCACCAGAACCGTCAGAACCACCAGAACCGTCAGGTCACAGACTGTCACTCATCAAGCACCTGATCCGACATGTTACATCACTATCAGGTCACTCGACTCTGTGCGTAACGTTAGAATAACCTTTAAATAACATTATTATTACCTTTTGGCTCACAGAACATGAGTTGGGTCAGAACCAGAGGCCCGGTTCAAACTCTTTAAATAATATTTAATATCTTTAAACATCTTAAAGTTCGTTCACATTTCTCCATCTTCAGTTCTACAAACAGTGAACCTGGTTCTGGTTCTGGTTCAAACTGGTCCAGTTTATATAATACTATATACTTTAAAAGATTAATTCAATTTAAGTAAAGATGAAATCAGCTGTAAACATAAACACACACACATATATATGAATATATAAAATACATAATTTATAGAGCAGGAACAGAACCTTTAATTTATTTTATATAACATTAAGTTTACAATATTTATGAAAAGGAAAATTGTATTAACGAGAATATATAGATATATACACATATATAATGTATGTGTATATAACAGTGCGTAAGTCTGTATACAATAAGCACATTCATGTATATGTACACACACATTTATATAGGTGTTTATTATATATACATACACTGTGTTGTTATATACACACATATATAAAATGTGTCATTCAGCTTATAATTAAAAATTATTAATGAAAACAATGGTTGATTTTCAGTCACTGAGACTCAAACAGACAAAAGGCCTGCTGGGAAATGAAGTCTGTTGGCTGACGTCAAACATCCACTGATACTAATACAAACATATATTAGATAATATATTAAATATATATTAGATAATATATTAAATATATATTAGATAATATATTAAATATATATTAGATATATCATATATAAGATATTATAATGTGACGTCTGTAGAATATTTAGATATTTTAAAGGATAAAAAACATCTTCATGTTTTAGTTTATAATTTTTATCTGTTTACGATGACTAACAGTCTGCTTTATATTAACGTGTTATTAAAGTGTATTAATTAACTGTTAATTAACGTGTCCGTCTACATGAACTCTGATGTTTTTACCTGTGAAGGTCGAGTCTGACTCACCTGAAGACAAACTCCATTTTTACCGTTAGCGTCGTGGCTAACGTCACATTCATCACGGTGTCGGTGTGTCGGCGCTCCGTGACCTTTAAAACCCGGCGTTGTTTGGTCGGCGCCGATCAGACGGCGCTGACGGTGAAAACACAAATAAAAGAGCAGAAGAAGAAAATAGATCTTTTTAATGGAGTTTAACAATCGCTCTCTGGTGGACTCATTAGGATGACCACTCTGACTTATTTTACAGCCACTGCTAATTAGTATGTGCAGAGTTATGGCCGTCATCAGCACACTTTCTTTGACTTTCTCTCCGTCACACATTAACTTTGTTCACTTCCTGCAGGACGGCGGTCAAACGTGTAAAAAGACAGCAGCAGTAAAACTCATAAAAGTGTACGGTTCCTTCAGGAGAACTTTAATATTCCACAGATATCATCCGTCTTTTTACGTCTACGCAACCGTTAAAAAAAGGACAACTTTCACTGCCTGTCAGCGCAGAGATGGAGCCGTCATGGAGCCGAGATGGGACTGAGATGGAGCTGAGATGGAGCTGAGATGGAGCCATGATGGGACTGAGATGGAGCTGAGATGGAGCCATGATGGAGTGGATATGGAGCCATGATGGAGCTGAGATGGAGCCATGATGGAATGGAGATGGAGCCATGATGGAGCCGAGATGGAGCCATGATGGGACTGAGATGGAGCTGAGATGGAGCCGTCATGGAGCCGAGATGGGACTGAGATGGAGCTGAGATGGAGCTGAGATGGAGCCATGATGGGACTGAGATGGAGCTGAGATGGAGCCATGATGGAATGGAGATGGAGCCATGATGGAGCCGAGATGGAGCCATGATGGGACTGAGATGGAGCTGAGATGGAGCCGAGATGGAGCCATGATGGGACTGAGATGGAGCTGAGATGGAGCCATGATGGAGCCATGATGGGACTGAGATGGAGCTGAGATGGAGCCATGATGGGACTGAGATGGAGCTGAGATGGAGCCATGACGGAGCCATGATAGAGCAGTTTGTTAGAGCTGCTTCTTAACATTTCTTTGGACCACGTGGTCATGTGTTCAGTGCTCCTGGTTCCTCCAACATGTTCAGTGGTTTAACATCGAGGTTACGGAGCAGGCTTATTAACCCGTTAGCAACATGGAGGTTGGTCTGTAGATGTAAAGTGTTATTTTAAGGTAACAAAAAGGTGATTAAACACTAATTAAAACAGAGTTATGAAGGTTCTGAATGTGACACAACGGACCTTTAAATGAACGGGCGTCCGTCTGTTTGAACGTTCGTCTCATTAATATTGGCAGTGAACACCTGAGACGACAGGTAAATGATCATCAGCAGCTTTTTAGCTTCATATTATCACATTTTGAACGGCGGGCTCAAACAAACATCGTTAAAGGTCCAAAATAGAAAGTTCTCCGAGCTCGTCAAGAGACAACGAGACCTGTCTGAACTGGTTTCAGCGTTGTTGTCTTCTTTTTAACGGCCCATCTAATGGCTTATTTATTACATTCATTCTTTATGAGCCGGCTCCTGTGTGGCCTCATTACCACTATAGCACTGCTTTGGTATTCCAGGATAATTATGAGCTTCATTGTTTTAATAAGAGTCTCGGTCAGCCCGGATCTCTGCTACGTCTTCACGGTTCCCACAGGGAAATATATGAGGGCAGCACCGGCGCCGGACAGATGGATTCAGACGCACTGCAGGTAAATATTTATACGCCGCCGCCGAGTGAAGGAGGACGCTGCCATCTCATCAAGCGGTGTGTAAAAGAGCTCTGATGTTACGTCCTTTAATAATCTGTGATGCAACACGAGCTCGTCTGATTCGAAACAAAGCTGAGCGTCTCATCGTGAGCTAACGACGCCAAACTCTGCCAGCTCAAAGCTAACGAAGCTACACGGACCACAACAAAGCAACATGTTGACGTGTTTACATCAACAGCAACTTTTCTCTGATTTACAGTAAACTCAGTAACTAAGCTCAGTTTGTTAGCTGCTGTTAGCTAACGTTAGCTCAGTTTGTTAGCCGGGCTGTTAGTGTTTGTACCACAGAAGGTTTGGACCTCTGTCGTGCCAGAACCGGAGCTGGACAAGACGTAAGTGACATCACGGGTCACGTTAGCTGCTGAACTCATTTGTAAAGCTTTAAATAAGATGTCCACTCAGTGTTTATTAGCAGTAACATTAGCGAGCATCAAGCTAACGTTAACTAGCTGCACCGCATGTATCAGATCGCCGCACAACACGAGCCGACACACTGAAGTACGGGAGCTGAGAGGGGCCAATGTGATTAAACTGACACATAAGAACTACAGGAAGTGTTGATATTCATATGAAACACAAAAAGGTTTGAGTGTTAACTTTATTTAAAATAAACGAGAGGAACGTGAAAATAATTTTAAATATTTTACAGTGTAAATTTGATTTCTTTGAATTATTTTAACAGTTTCAAATCTTCTCGTCTCCGTCAGGTACGAGTTAATAATAAATATAATGATATAACGAGTGCCGACCCTCCTGATGATGTAACTCTCTGTGGGATTTGAACCCGCGCGTTCTCGTCTCCATCACCTCGGACCTGACCCGCTCCGTCGTGTCTTTAAGCTCGGTGTTGGCGCTGACGGAGGTGGAGGTTAAAAAATGTGCGGCGCTCTGCAAACAGCGCTGGGACGTCCCCGCGGTGATGAGGAGCGCTGCATTACAGCTAATGTACGTCCTGGGTGGGCGGGGCTAACCTCGGCGCTCCCCGTGGACGCGGTAAACGCTCTGCGGCGTTGAAGGACATCAGCTGTTATCACAGGACGATGAGTCTCCTACACGAACCTGATGGTGGAATCGTCCAATCAGAGAGCAGCGAGCAGCTCCTCGCCGAGGCGCTCTGAGTGGATAATGGACGCCAGCAGATGACCCACAATCCATTTGTGCCCTCGCTCAGGCAGCTCGAAGCCGCCGTACACCAAGACTGATCTCAGGAGACATCTTCAGGGACGGACGGTCCGAGCTCCGTCACTCCTACGCCCGGTCCATCAAACACCACCTTCATCATCATCATCACCATCTTCACTGTTGGTTGCTGGTTTAAATGTGACTTTTATTTTGAAGGTTAACACTCAATTTAAGTTTTGTTTTTATTTTTTTTTTTAAATAAAATATTTTGACCAATCAGCAGCCTCCATGTCTGTGAAGTGAAACACAAACTGCAGTTCCTCTTGTCGTCCACTTGAGGCTGGCTCCAGAAGTGAGTCAGTCTCCATAAGTCCCCATGTTAAAATGTCCAACTTCACAGCAGAAATAAACATGTTTACAGCCTGGTACAAAAAACAGTTTTGGTCTCTATAGCTAATTTCCCCGTTCATGACAACTGTACTGAGGGTGAATTTTTATACAACTCACCTGTTCAGATTATATTAAGGCTTAAAGTTATGCAGGATTAAGAGCGTGGACGCTTTGATTGACAGGTGGGTGTGGTCACAGATGGTGTCATTCAGCCCGCCTCAGGTCAGCTGATGACAAACTGAGCTAATGTTAGCTAATCAAGCCTAATTTACTCAATTAAAACTACGACATAATAAATCATCATCGCGTTTTTTTAAAGTTTGATAAATTATGATTTTTTATTGTGACTTGATTTGAGTTTCACATGTTTGTCTTCTAACTTTTCTTCTTCTGGTGTTCGTGTTGTCGGCGTGATGGATCCTCCGTAGAGGCCGGCGGCTCCATCTGGAGACGGTGTTTACAGGGTGATGCTCCGACATGAGCGATGAAACGCTCGCTGCTCGCCGCTCGCCGCTCGCTGCGTCCACAGATGTTTGTGCGATGTGATGTTGGAGGTGCCCAGCTGTCTTTGCTGAGTCTCTCTCCTCGGTTAGCGTCCAGGCTCTCAGATATGTTTTATGATGAATCTACATATTTCCCGTCTCCGGGGGGACACACATTATTGGGAAGCACTCGATCTCTGCCTCCATTTCCTGTCGGCTCTAATAGCTTCCAGGTGAGAGGTGTTCCTCGCCTCGCCTGGGAATGCTTATTAAAACTGTTTTCCTATTGATACAGTTGGTTTGATACTTACCACATTTGACAAAGTAAAGATCTCATGTTTGGCGTAATGTTACAAGGGAAACATAAGTGAGTTATTTGGCCTGGACGTGCTGGAAGCGAGCGTTGTTAAAGCGCAGGCCTGAAACCTGAAGCCGTCATTTGGTTTGAGTTAGAAACTCAACAATAGCAGCGAGGGATTAAGTCATGGTGAGGCCGAGCCAAGCCAAACATCCTGCCTCCTCCACAAGAATGAAGACAGATGGAGAAGGAAGCAGGTGGAGAGAGTGGACGCCGCTCACTGCGCCTCCTCGGCCTCCACGGGAGGTGACCACAGAACACGGAGGAGAGAAGGAGGACGAGGAGTGAAAACTAAAGTTCAGGATGTTTTCTAAACTCCTGTTCATGTTCACAGATCCAACACATCAGATAGAACGCTAGCTAACAGCAGCTAACAAACTGAGCTAACAGCAGCTAACAAAATGAGCTAACATTAGCTAACAGCAGCTAACAAACTGAGCTAACAGCAGCTAACAAACTGAGCTAACATTAGCTAACAGCAGCTAACAAACTGAGCTAACAGCAGCTAACAAACTGAGCTAACAGCAGCTAACAAACTGAGCTAACAGCAGCTAACAGCAGCTAACAAACTGAGCTAACAGCAGCTAACAAAATGAGCTAACATTAGCTAACAGCAGCTAACAAACTGAGCTAACAGCAGCTAACAGCAGCTAACAAACTGAGCTAACAGCAGCTAACAAACTGAGCTAACATTAGCTAACAGCAGCTAACAAACTGAGCTAACAGCAGCTAACAGCAGCTAACAAACTGAGCTAACAGCAGCTAACAAAATGAGCTAACATTAGCTAACAGCAGCTAACAAACTGAGCTAACAGCAGCTAACAAACTGAGCTAACAGCAGCTAACAAAATGAGCTAACAGCAGCTAACAAAATGAGCTAACATTAGCTAACAGCAGCTAACAAACTGAGCTAACAGCAGCTAACAAACTGAGCTAACAGCAGCTAACAAACTGAGCTAACAGCAGCTAACAAGCGCAGTGCTTCATTATGAATGTGGCGATACTGAAACAGTTCGAGGAAATCTGAAACTACCAAAATAAAATGTTTTTATTTTATTTTTAAATTTTTCCTCTTTGTGCCACTAGAGGGAGTTTGTTTGACATTTTATCTTTAAGTGTTTTTAAGTTCATTAAAAACTGAAACCGTTTGATGACGAGCTAAAATTAAATCTTGTTTAGCGGACAGATTAAAATGTTTGTGTCTCTGCTGAACATTACAAATAAAGTTTGTATCACGTTATTTTATCTGATTTGTAAACTTTAAATTTATTTTATTTTCATTAAAGTTAGCACGATTAGCTTTAGCTGTCAAGCTAACACACACACACACACTAACAAAGTTACTGGTAGCCTGTTAGCTGTGTGAAGCTAAATGTGCAGTACCTTACCGGTCCAGTCGGGTCGGGTCTGTAAAGCGTTGTTAGCCGGTGGTCCTGTGAGCCGGGCGGGCACAGAGTTGGTCCGGTGAGGTGTCGTCACTCTCAGGTGTGTCATCACACGGCCGCTCCGCGTGCTGTTTGTTTGTTTCCCGGTTAGCGGCGCGCTAACAGAGGACTGACCGCAGACAGCAGCTCCTCACGCGGCCTCAGCCTCCGTCCTTCAGTCGCTGTTGTACGGATCGGACAACACACACCTGTGGGTTCTTTGGACAGGTGAGCGGGCGGACAGGTAACTGTAACAGGAAGTGACCTGTGGCGTGACCTGTGACCTATAGCATTTCACAATAAAAGCAGTTCAGTTCACACAATGAATTAAAGTCATGTCCACGTGGACACTGTGATAGACAGGTGAGAGCAGGTCCACCAATGATACATGACTATGACCATATATGGATCAGTCAGGAGGAAGAGGACCAGGTCGTTCAGGTACAGTCGGGTGTTTTATTTTGAAAAGACTTTTATTTTTTTTATTTTTCAAAATAAAATATGAAACTTTTATTTTCTGAGAATAAAAACATAAAAATTAAAACCTTGACGTGTCAAGTTAAAATGTGTTCAGTTAACGAGCTCAGCATCAGGAAACGTCGTGGTAACGTTCTCACAGCGTTTAAACACGGTGTGTGTGTGTGTGTGTGTGAAGTCAAACCCTCTGACAGGTGTGACAGGTGTTACCTGAGCAGCCTCAGTTCAGCTGGACGAGCTGTCAATCAAATCACCGACATGTTAACACTTTAATTCATCCGCCGCTTTTTCAGAATAAAAGCCCTGCCTCTACCTGGTCCAAGCCTGTCAGAATAAAAGCCCTGCCTCTACCTGGTCCAAGCCTGTCAGAATAAAAGCCCTGCCTCTACCTGGTCCAAGCCTGTCAGAATAAAAGCCCTGCCTCTACCTGGTCCAAGCCTTTCAGAATAAAAGCCCTGCCTCTACCTGAACCAGGTTTTTCAGAATAAAAGCGTCCTGTTGAACTGTGCAGCGCTGCGTTCAGGCGTTGCTCGTTGAGCAGAGTGCTGACCCGCTCTCTGAGATCTTGGCTCTGCTCTGACAGACGGAGGTTGAGTAACACATGGTTTCGATGGGCCCACATCAGATTTCCAGAACTCGTCCAGAACCCGTCCTTCCCAGGAAACACGGCTGGCGAGCGCTGAACTTTGGACGAGTGATTTACATTCAGCTCTGAGCCCAGTTGGCGAGGGCTCCGGTGTCATCGCGAGGGCCGGGCCGGGCCGGGCCCGGGGCTTTTCCTGTGTGAGATGACTTACAGTCCCCCCGTCAGTGCTGCACACACACACACACACACACACACACACACTCTTTAACTGCAGTGGTATCTCGATGACATCATCAGCTCACAGGAAATGGTCTCATTCTTTAACGTTTCAGACGCAGATGTACGGCGAGCGGCGGTGACATCATGTCACTTAACTCCGCTCCTCGCCCAAAGCAAACACACCTGCACACACACACACACTCTCACACACACACACACACACTCTCACACACACTCTCTCTCTCACACACACACACACACACACACCTCTGATTAACAAATATTTGAAATATTCATGAAGCCAAAACATCCGAGCTGGAAGAAGAACTCTGTTTGGACTCCTCCCGTCCCGACCCGGAGCTCTCAGCTGCTGCTGTCAACAAATCCAACAAACCCAGCGAGCCCGAGAGGAAGAACCAAAGATCCACTTTAAAGTTCCATCCACCCCGTGAAGCGGGCCCACAGAACCGCAGCACATATGACAGCTGTCATGACGTGTTCACGGTCACAGCAGGTATGTCTGTTGTTCGTCACCTGACAACCTCCTCTGCTCCCGTCATGTGACGGCCACTAGGCGGCGCTGTCGCTCATCGTGATACGTCTTCAGCGAACGTCGGGATGTTTGTCGACGTTGATCCTGAACGTTACGCTAACGTTACATCCACGGGGCTTGATAAAGCTACGTAAGCTTAGCTCTTGATACACGTGAACAAGAAATATTATTGGCTGCTAACCGACCAATCAGGAGCTGCAGCGTGTGATTAAACAACTGTCACCGTCCTGATGACTCTCAGCTCGTCGTCTCATTCCGTCCAATCAGCAGCCTCTCTCTCCGTCTCCATGGTGACCTCTCTTCTCAGTGCGTCCAGAAGAAGTCCTGATCGAGCGTTTCGAGCTTTGGTATCCGTCATCATGTGTCGGCCCGTTAACGGCCTCTCGGCTCTGTGAATATGATCTGGGTCGCGTTCGGCTCGTCTTCTCTCGGTTGGGCGGCGTTCAGCGCGGTCTGGCAGCCTCGGCGTGGAGCTTGGCGGAGGATGTGCAGACTCAGGGACGGTCGGTTGGAGGTTTTCTTTGGGTGTTTGCTGCTGTAGCCTCGGGGCTAACGAGCGCTGTGCATTCAAGAAACTGACTTCACAACTCATCAAGGTTGGTGCTGACGGTGGAGGGAAAGTTAATTGTGCCTGTAGCCGAGCCTCAGCAGGCCGAGCGCTGCCAAACAACCCCCTCCTCTGTGATACCGGGCTGTTCTGGTCCTCGGTGATAGAACGCAGACTTCCTGTTCAGGACTGCAGGCCTGATAAAGAGCACGCCGACCTTCAGACTTTAAAAAGCACTTATCACACTCTGAGAGCAGCTTGTGTTTCCTCTGCTGCTTTGTATTTGGTCTGTGGATGTTCTGCAGCTCTTTGATGCTCGTTGGTTCGTCCTGCATCGATCTCCAACACATTCCTCAACAGGAACAAGTCCCAGTTTTCTCGACAGAAGCAGGTTCAGTTCAACGCCAAGCTTGTCAAACTCTGACGGTTCTTTAAAGAGTCGTCTGTCGTGGATCCAGAGCTCCGGATCGACGCCCACGTGGAGTCTTTGTCTCCGTGTTTTCTGACGCCTGTTTCCTGAAGGTGGAAAAACATTTAAAGGATCAGAGCGACAAACGTTAGTTGCTAACACCCTCAACCATCCACCTGACGTCTACATCCACCTGTGCACCACCTTCCACCGTCCTGATGAGCTCTCCAACACTCTGAAGATCTCTCTCTGCTCACATGGTTTAACCCTTACATCAGTTATTCCCTTCAGTCAGCAGAGCCCTCGATCTGCATCTTCAGACAGAATCAACGCGGTGGACTCGTTCAGAAACTTCAGTTTGGTTGGTTTAGGCAACAGACTACTCGGTAATGTTTGAGATCACGGTGTGGGTTAAGTTAGTTTCACGTTAAGTTAAATAGAAGTTAGACCAGGCTGGTGTTTTCGGAGCTTTGGGTGTTTGTGGGACAAACTAACGTCTGTCGGTCCATCAGGACATTTTTCAGGCTGCTGTTGAAACAATGGGACGGCACTTTAACGCTCTGTAATGAAACTCTGGTCAGCTTCAGAGGGAAGAACTCGGTGTGGTCTGAAACAGGACGTGAACATTCAGCAGAACAAAGACAAACGAGACAAAGCCTCCTCGTCCTCCGGGGCCTCCTCTGAGGAGCTGACGGGGAGGCGAGGATCCTGCAGGAGGTGAATCAAACATCGCACTCCTTCTCAGAGTCATAACTCAGCTCACAGAAAAACAGGAGGTCATTGTGTCGGTAATTATTTCTGGGTGGGGGTGAAAAATGACCCTCGAATAGCTCCAGACGGGATTAAAACCACTGACCAGCGCAGGTGATGTCCGGATCAACCCCCCCGACCTCAAACCTCCCCGACGGACATAAATCCAGCCTGGATGTAAAACACGATGTTTGAGCTTCGACATTAAGACTGCAGACGTCGTGAATACAGATGAAAACATGATAATTAAGACTGTGGAGCTCACACATGATAAAGTTCACAGCCCGGCTCTACACTCTCACGGTTTGGAGGATTCCTGACTGTCAACACAAACCTCCTGAATCATCTCCTCCATACAAACCTTCACGTCACCCTCAGACGTATTTCTCTCCTGATCCCGGCTGATGTTTTTACCTTCTGCTCTCGCTCCGGCTGAAGGATTGTTGCTTTGGCTCTGATCCGCTCTGATTGATTCACATCAGCTCCGCTCCAAACGTCAATCAGAGCTCCGTCCTGGCGATCCTCCGCCAACAGTTTCATCATTAACTGTAATCTTTGGAGGTCATTGGGAGAATATTTCTGCTGTTTGGAAAAAAGTTTGGTAGTTTAAGAAACTCGATATGAAACGTAAAACATTCCCCGTCCAAAAATCCTGAAAGTTTCCAGGGTCCATCTCCTCCAGTCACGTCCTTCAGGTAACAGTTTACAGGTTCTGCAGCGCTGGAAGTTTTCCAGCTCGGAAACTTTATCTTTATTTTTTCATTCAGGAAAACTGACTGAACCTCCGAAACTCTTCATGTTCAAACTTCATCAAACTGTCCTGAGTCATTACTCCTCTAAAACAGACACATGCAGCTAAAATGTTGTTAATTCATTAATATTATTATAGTTACTAATATTATATACAGAAGCCCTGAGCGGTTGTACATTCATATATTTTATTTCTCATGTTAATTTAATTTTAATCTGTAATTAGATGAAACAATTAAAAAATGACAGGACTTTTAAATACATGACTCGTCTTTTAACGATGCTAACAGAAAATTATAAACAGGACAACACAAATGATCTTAAATCAGACATTTGTCAGAACCATACGTTTGGTTCTGACCCAAAGACTTTAAACGGGTTCAGAGGATTTACTCGACCTGGATGACACTTCATTTCTTTCAGTCTGTGTGAACTCTCTGAAGACGACCGCTTCAACTGTTTCCAGCGGACACACTTCGACCATCTCTGTTTCTTTCATAGTGTGTGATTGAAGTGACACTTCAGCTGCTTTCAGACTGTGACAGAGGACAGGTGAGCCTTCAGGTTCAAGCCAAATGTATCTTTATTAGACTGTTTCTGTACAAAAATCACTGGATCACAGGAAAAAACCAAAGGAACAAAAAACATGCATCTATTTACAGCGTGGCCAGAGACAGAAAGAAAGAAGCTGGGCCGTCTGTCGGCCCGGCTGCACTCTAAAGACATTAATTAAACATTGTGCTTTGATATACTTTGATGATATATTTCATATTTCACAAAGATGCAGTACCTCTGCCCTCTTTCACATTGAAGTAAAACATCGAAAAAAGAAGTATACTTTGCAGTTTTTAAACCAGGACGGTGAGAAGCCGAACTTTCTACAACTGTGACCAAAAAAACCCAAAAACAAACCGAGCAAGCTGAAAGACGGACGGACGACGAACTGAAACCACGTGTTCGCTCTGCAGATTACCCACGAGCCAACACGGCGGCGGCGGGGAGATGCCGTGCAGCGACTGAAGGTTTCCGTCAGTCCTGCTGAGTTTGCATAAAGTCAGAAATCTTCCTGCCCTCACCTGGATTTTGTTTTGACACTCAGGTGATTTGATTTGAGTTAAAGGGACGTCACACGGTTTATTTAAACGTTACACTCGCTGTGTCTCAGCCCTCGTACTTCAACACTTTCTAGTATGAGTCCGGAATTTCAGACATTTTGTTCACGTAGCTGAAGGGAGCGACCACGGCGTCGTGAACATGGTCGTAACAACATTAACATGGGAGGCTGCCTCTGGGCCCATTTTTATGTTTCTTTATAAATAATAATAATAATAATAAAGAGACAGTTAATGTTTGTTTAGGCCACAAACTACTTGGGTTGGTTAAAATAAGTATGTTAGTTACGTACATGATGTACACATAAGTTATACCAGGCTGTTATTTTCCGATCAACAGGCCTTCAGAGCGATGGCTGTTTGTTTTTGGGATCATATTTTTAGACTGCTGAGGTTTCCACGTGTCCGTAACCTGCTCCTCGGTTCATTTTATGAAAGTCAAAAAAATGTCGCACGGGACTGAAAGCACATTTATCCCGTTATTCCTACTGCAACCGAAGACCTGCTGTTCCAAAAATCCTGGAGATGTTTCACGTATAATGTGTAAAGAGCTGCTGGACCTGAAGAGGTTACAGAGAACACGCGATATACAAATGTAAGCTGTACATATGTTTTATTTATTTATATTTTGGAGGTCAGATGTCGGAGTTAACGCTCCGTGTGGTTGCAATTTAATGAAGAAGAGGTCAAATGTTGCGATCGCCAGAACACAAGCTGCTGAAATGAGATGAGTACTAACAAGTACACAAAGTACGTGAACTGAGACACAGCTTCAGTGTGTTAATGTAAACTCTGTAAGCTCATTAAAGATAATTATAACGAGATTTATAACTTCTGATTTGAAGATCTGCGTCATTTGATTTACGTAACGATTTCATCGTAATTTCTGGAGATCATGAGATGCTAAATTATAATTACGTGACGTAGAATAACAACAACATAACTTCTTTTGTCGTCAGTAAACGAGGTGCACTTCCTGGGTTGCACTGTTGTACCTTCCTGACTAAATCAACAGGTATCGCTATGCGAAAGGCTAACGTAGGCCAACTGCTAACGTCACCACGTCAGTGCTAATGAAGCAAACAAAACAGATTCTCACAGTCTGACTGGAGAAAAGCTCGTCAAACGATCTGAAACGAAGACTTTGTGTCGAAGCGTGGTCAATCGTAAGGCATCGAAACGTGACGTTTTAAATTTTCCAAACGTTTCCGCGGCCGCGCTGAAGTCGCGTTACGGGACAGGAGCACAGTTGCATAAGTTTAAATGATCCAGATTGTGTGCGACGACGAGAACAGCACCATCAAACAACAACACCAACATCGATGGAGGTTTTCCTTGAGATCAGTGACCCAAAAAAAAAAGAATTTTTATGACGATCATCTGAGTGGTTTTAAAATCTGCTTCCTGTTTTTAAATCAAACGATCATTCTCACCAAAAAACACAAAGACGAGGGTCGGCTCTAATATTAAGATGGATAAAATATCATCGTCTTCTAAACACCGAAACAAACCAAGAGATATGCTTGGTTTCAAAGTAAGAGTGGAGGAATATTATGACGTTATAAGCTTTGAAATATAAAAATTTCACATGACAAGGATTTCTGTCAGAAAACATATCGGTGCATATCGTTCTTTTTCTGTTTTTTACACTTTTAGCTTTTTTTTCTTTTTCGCTAAGATGCATTGCTCTTTATTAAGTGCCCCAACAAAAATAGTGCATTAAGAAATAACCATGATTATACATTTCACAATAATACACAAAGGACGAGAAGAAGAAGAAGAAGAAGAAGAACCAGGGGAAACACAAACGATGCTGTTTACAAAAAGTTAAATATCGTATCGGAAAAGCATTTTTATACAAAAGTGATGAAAGCGTTTTTTTACGTCGGGTGACCACGTCGTGACGTTTTTTTTGTTTTTACAAAAAGGGTTAATTCCTCTCACTTGTTCACTCTTTTTACAATATCTAAAAGGTATTAAGACATCAAATGTGTTTACATATATATTTGAGACTATCATTCAGGCCTAAATCACAAATCCCCAAAACATACTTTATAAATACATATAAAATAAGCACAATCAGAAGAATAACAAGAAAAATCTGGTACCTAAATGTGATTAAAACTGCTGCAAGCTTTTTCTGGTTAAAATCTAATCACTCGACACGCCGGCCAAACTCAACTAATGTAACGGAGACGAACCAAAAAACAAAAAAACAGAAAGAGAAACTGAAACTAAAGACAGAAAAAGTTTGTGTGGACAGACGTTAGTGTAACGTCCGCTGCTCTTCCTCCGTTTGTTCGCCGTTCTTAAAAATCACTGCGTTTTCAACGTGTTGTTCAAAGCTATCGTACACGAAGGAAAACGCTCCGGGACGCGATCTTTGTCGCGGTCTGCTCCTCTCTAAGGGGGTTTGAGGGTTTTTTGGGGTTCTCTGATTGAAAAATATCAAACCTGGAAACCGTCTGACGGTTTTTATTTTCCAGGTTTGAAAAAAAAAGTTTGAAGTCTGATTTGTTTGTGGACTCGGTCCGTTCAGGTTCAGGGTCCACCGAGAGCTTCTGATCCACCAAGAACCGACCAGAGGGTTTACGGTTTATTCCCGTTATTTTAACGATAGTGAAAAACTGTGGAAAATATTCAAGTTACAAATTTGTAACTTTAAAACCACAAATTCACACGACTGCTAAGTTTTACACTAATCATTAAAGTTCATTAGACTCATCGTGTCTTCATTTAATTTAAACAATAATGAACGAAATCATCACATTTCTGTATATGAATATTAATCAGCAGACATATTATCATATATATTTTGAATATATAGATTTAATTAATTATTTACTTCTTAATAACGTCACAAGTGACGATTTTAAATGTTTTATTGATCATTTAAATTATTAGATGTAGTTTAAATGACGTTGAAAACTCACGTCTGATTTTCTGGTTTCAGGATTGTATAAAAAATAAAAAGTTATAAATGGATGTTAATGGAGACCTGTGATGTAATCATCCAATGAGATCGAGTCTTTCTCTGTGATGTCGTAGCGGCGGACAGAAGCTCGCGGTGGACACGCCTCCCTCCTGTCTCACAGTGGTTCAGACTGATCCGAGACCTGTTCGGTCCGTTTCACGTCAGCGATACTCACGACTCGTCGTACTGCAGACGCCCGCCCTCCCACCCACAGTCCACGCTTCACGGCGCTGACCTTCGACCTCCCGTGAGGGGGGCGGCCTCAGGTGGAGCCGCTGCAGACACTTCCTGTTTCTGCGGTGGCTTCAACTGTCAGCGGACACGAAGATGAGGTCGTCTGGCGGTGGATTCAACGATGAAGCGGTGGATTCTGGGTTGGCCCGGGGGATGATGGGAAGGATTTTTTTCTGCTGTTGATGTTTGTGGCGTTTCAGGTGGGCGGGGCCATCAGCGTTCAGGGGGCGGGGTCTGACGGCGTCCAGCTGAGGATCCTCCTCACATGGGCGGGACGATGAGACCTGCCATGGCTGAGAGACAACAGACGGACCAATCAGAACCAGTCAGACTGAGACAGACGGACCAATCAGAACTCAGATCGGCTGAACGACGAAACATCAGAAACTCTTCGAGTCAGTTTGTTGACGTTATTGACGATTACTGAAACTAATAATCAAACATCAGAATATGAATCTATAATCACTGACGATGTGACGTTCACTGAAAGAAGAAAAATTTAATTTATTAGAAACATTTTTTATGGTTTAACATTTTTATTATTATTGGAATCCATTAAATGAGTAAAAACCTTTAAAAAGACAAAACCAGTCAAATTCATTCGTTAAAATCATCTCAGAATATTCTTGGACATTTTTTATTTTAAACCTACAAAAGTTCAGAATGACTTAACGGGATCTTTTCCTCGACATCTCGTGTTCATAATGTCGTCGTCACAAGAAAACAAACAAACAGTTATCTCAAGAAACGGACCAAATAATAATTTTTTAAAATAATACATAAATAAATAATAATAATATTTGAGTGTTTGACCGTTTCGGGCCTCCGTACTGACGTCACTATTCTTCAGTCATAATTATGAAGTGATAAAAACACTTGAGGTTCTCCGGTACATTCCTGAAGAACCTCTGGACCAGAACCTGTCTCCGCGTCTCCATCCGTCTTTTTAATTTAGATAAAGACGTGAGTTTGTGTCCAATCACATGCTGCAACTGGGCGCTGCGTTTTACGTGTTGTCACGTTAGCATGTAGCTCTGATGGAGCTAAACTCCATTCAGGAAACGAACATTTGAAAAGTTACGGAGGGCGACCAAAACGAGACACAATCTGCAGAAACTGGAGCAACGTTACGGGAACGTTAGCTTTGCACTCAAAAAAATGAAATGTTGACTTTAATTAAATTCATTTTGTCAACAGGTTCCACGTAATTGTATTAAGTTACTTAAACTTAAAATGTTACGTAACTGAAGCCCTAACGTAACATTTCTGAGTTAAAATAACTTCATACAGTTACATTTAAAATTAATTAAAGTCAACATTTCATTTACTTTTAATTGACTTTTAACGGAGCTCGTTGACGTTTTTTAAACGTTAGAGGAACAAACTGTGCTAAACTGACTCGATGCACGGACACGTTGGATGAACGTTTGCCTGAAGTTATGGATCAACTTTGACCTGGACTGTCTGTCGTCTGTCCGCCCGTCCGTACGGTGGGACGTGGACGGACGGACGGAGGACGGACGGGGTGCTGACAGGCAGGGAGGGGGTGGGATGCTCACCCTGGAGGTTGCTGCCATTGGTGGTGGTGCAGGTGGGGGGCGGGGAGGTCTGTGGCCGCACGACGGGGGCGAAGGCGCTCTTCTGTTTGACTGCAGAAACCATATGGACAGGAGAGAATGAATAAGGGCCTATGGGAGCAGAGGGAGAGAGAGGAGGAGGAGAAGGAGGTGAGGAAGGAAGGAAGGAAGGGAGGGAGGGTGAGTCCTACAGGACGAGGTGACGGTAACGAGCAGGCAGGTGAGTGATCGGATGGAGGTGAACCATGCAGGAGAGGAGGAGGAGGAGGAGGATGAAGAGGTGAGGTGAGGGGGAGGAGTCGGGCCGAGGAGGTTCTGGAGGGACAAACATGCTCCGAACACAAACAGCCGCCAAAGTTGATCCATAACTTGAAGGGCTTTTATTTTGAAGGAACCAACCTGATCCAATCAGAGAGCAGCAGCAGCTTCATCCACGCAAACTGTACAGGTGTGTGTGTGTGTGTGTGTGTGTGTCATAACATCTTTAATGAACAACATGTGACCTCCTCGTGAGTCTATGATTGGTTTAAAGGAACAGTTCAACGTCACATGATGGAGTCAGGATGATGTTAGCTTAGCTTAGCATAAAGACTGGAAGCGGGGGGAAACAGCTAGCCTGTCTCTGTCCAAACTTCAGCTGCTCCGTGATCAATCATCTGCTCATCTGTAACATTTATTTATTTTTATCCGACTGCCAATAAAACAGTTTAAATAATTTACTGTGAAACTGACGTCTGTTACACGTAAAAGTACCAAAATAAAAGCACAGATTTCAACAGTAAAGTAAAACACATTAAAGTTTACAATTATTGATTCATTCACTTTAATCTGTAACACGTCACCATTCATTAGATTTATATTTTATTAATATTTTAGATGTATAAATGAAGTTCTCTCTCTTTGATGTCCGACAGCTGTAAGTATATTTTATATAAAGTAACAAAGACGTTAAGTAAACTTTGTGTTATCGCGTTAGCATGTGGCATCAATTGATGCTAAACTGATCAATTTTAAATAACTCAAAGGTTTATTAAGTTTATTGTTTATAAATAAATATTAAAATAAGTTGTTAAGTTGGTTGAACAGTTCATTTTGTAATTTCACTGATGAAGATCATGTGATGATTGAAAGTTCCAGAAGAGTTCACGAAACATTTAAAAATATTTTTGCTTTTATTCGGTTCGATGACCTCATGGAGCTTTTGACCACGTCACACGATCTTCTTCAGTCCGGTTGTCATGGAAACAAGGAGTTGTTTGTTTTATTTTGAAATTTTAGCAACAGCTGTGAAACCTGCTGATGAAGATCATGACAGAACTGAAAGCTCCAGGACACTCAGAGCTGAGCTAACTTTCCCCCTGCTTCCAGTATTTATGCTTAGTTAGGCTAACAGTCCCCCCTACTTCTAGTCATTGTGCTAAGCTAGGCTAACTGTTTCCCCCTGCTTTCAGTCTTTATGCTAAGCTAGGCTAACAGTCCCCCTACTTCTAGTCATTGTGCTAAGCTAGGCTAACTGTTTCCCCCTGCTTCCAGTCTTTATGCTAAGCTAGGCTAACAGTCCCCCCTACTTCTAATATTTGTGCTAAGCTAGGCTAACTGTTTCCACTGCTTCCAGTCATTATGTTAAGTTAGGCTAACTTTGTTTTGTCTCTGTGTTGACATCTCACTCAGAGAACTTTAGGCTGAGCTAAGCTACGCTAATGTCACTCTGTTCTCAGACTTTATGCTAAGCTAAACTAACCCTGTCCTAGCTCCATTTCACTCAGAGGTTGGACTGTTCCTCTCAGAATTTATGCTAAGCTAACATCGCCCTGCTGTCACTTTTTATGCTAAGTTAAGCTCGCCCTGTCCTCAAACTTTATGCTAAACTAAGCTAACATCAGCTTGTTCTATATTTTATGCTAAGCTAACGTGACCCTGCTCTCAGACTTTATGCTAAGCTAACGTGGCCCTGCTCTCAGACTTTATGCTAAGCTAACATTGCCCTGTTGTCAGACTTTATGCTATGCTAACGTGACCCTGTTCTCAGACTTTATGCTAAGCTAACGTGGCCCTGCGCTCAGACTTTATGCTAAGCTAACGTGGCCCTGCTCTCAGACTTTATGCTAAACTAACATTGCCCTGCTGTCAGACTTTATGCTAAGCTAACGTGACCCTGCTCTCAGACTTTATGCTAAGCTAACGTGGCCCTGCTCTCAGACTTTATGCTAAGCTAACGTGGCCCTGCTCTCAGACTTTATGCAAAGCTAACATTGCCCTGCTGTCAGACTTTATGCTAAGCTAACGTGGCCCTGCTCTCAGACTTTATGCTAAGCTAACATGGCGAGGTGAGTCTGTCGATGATTCACGGACAGCGTTTGAGGATGGAAGCCGTAAAATGAAGCGAGGGGGATGTAAATGTGATTTATCGCTTCATGCGAGCGTCGAGCGTCGTCGTGGATCGCTGCTTCTTCACGTTTCCTCCTTCGTTTGTTTTTTAACGAGTTTAGCCCAAAGCGAGGATGCATGAACGATGAAGGATGCAGTGAGGATGTTAGTGTGTTAGTGAGGAGGAGGAGGAGGAGGAGAAGGAGGAGGATGGACGGGACAGTCGGAGGAGGGAGGAGGAGGTGAACAATGCGTGGCGGTGTTCGTTCGACACACACACATCAGACCCTCGGCGGAGGGAAACTGTAGCTCAGCCAGGCAAGATGCGAGCCCACCTTTTGTTTGGTCGCCGGGGACGACAGCCTCACCTGGCACGGAGACGGCAGCGAGCTCGATACTTTCTAAACGAGTCTCGCTGAGACTCGCTGAGCTCTTTGATACAGACGCCAAAACAATGGAACACTCCCCGCGGGCAAGCTTCGACTTTACCTGGCTCCAAAACACACCTGCGCCTTCCAAACAGCAGCAGCTCGACTGCAGGCGAGATAATCAGAGCAACAACAGCCGACTGAAAGCTACTGAAGCGTCCGCCCGGCTCCTGCAGCGGGAGGCGCTTCACTTTATTCACCTCCATCACGCTGTGACGCTTCATCACCTCAACAAACCACAACGGCAGCTCATCCACATCAATTCACAACACAAACAAACGTTCTGATAACGTTCCTCAACATGTACGCAACATTAAAATAAACATTCCCTTTTTCTTCATTTATCAGCTGATTTATTCTCCCACAATCCTCCTGTGCTCTCTGCTAAACCTCAGCGTGTCACGTGAACGTTCCTCTACGATCAGATGAAAGTTTGACACTTCAACTGCTTTCAGCACATTTTAACGAACTACGTCTCTGTAACGACGTTAAAGGTTAAAGAGGATGAAGTGAGTTGAGCCACTAAAATTCTCGAGACCTTCAGCTGACACTTCAACTGCTTTCATTGATTTTACTTCAACTGACCATAAATGCTTCAAACGTGACGCTCACATTCTTGACTGGTTCTTGATACTTGCTTGTTAGTGCATCGACTGACACTTCAGCTCCTTTCAGTGCTCACACATAAACTAAAACTTCAAATGTGATAATTAAACTTCAACCGACAGTTCAACTGCTTTCATCACTTCTACTTCAACTAACATAAATTCTGATGCTTCAAACACTTTCACTCTTCAACTCCTTTCAGTACTTACACATCAACTGAAAGCTCAAATTAACCTTCAACTCCTTTCAAATGCTTGCACTGATACTTAAAAGCCTTTCAGTGTTTTGGCTGGCACTTCAAGTCCTTTCAGTACTTTCAGGCTAGCTATCAACCGACTCTAAATGTGATAATTAACCCTCAGCTGACACTTCAACTGCTTTCATGGCTTCAACTTCAACTGACACTTCAAACCCTTTCACACTTCAACTACTTTCAGTACATACACATTGACTGAAACATCAGATTAACCTTCAGCTGACACACCAACTCCTTTCAATGCTTAGATCGATACTTAAAAGCCTTTCAGGGCTTTGGCTGGCACTTCAAGTCCTTTCATTACTGACACATCAGCTGAAAGCTCAGATTAAACTTAAACTGCTTTTGTGGCTTCAACTTCAACTGACACTTCAAACCCTTTCACTCTTCAACTCATTTCAGTGCTTCAACACTTGAAATGACACTTTAACTCTTCACTTCAGCTGATTTCAAACCCTTTAACCGACACTTTGACTTCCATCGTGAAACGTTTCACAAACAAACACTTTTAATATGAAGGTCTTGTTTTAAATCTTTCACGTTATGACCTGAATGATCTGATTTTGTTGTTCAAACTGACAAACATTGAAGCGTCCCCTCCGTCCTGCTGACTGCCCCTCGATGGATGAGGTCTGAGTGTCTTTAATGAACCTTTGGACGGACTCACTTGCGTAAGCGGAGTTGGTGGAGCCGTTGAGGAAGCTCGGGGATCCGGGTACGCCCAGGTTGGTCATCCCGGCTCCGTATCCGTTCATAGTGGACGTGATCGTGTTGTAGTTGGACTGCTGAGGCGTGGAGCTCGGCACGTAGCCGCGAGGAGACACGCTGTTCGAGTTACGGGAGTAACCTGCGAGGAGGAAACACGACAGGATGACGTCAGGAAAAAGGAAATCAATATCACACCGAGGTTGTTCAGTTATTCTGAATATCAGCACACTGTGATAATCACTGTGGTGTGATTATCACAGCGTGCTGATATTCAAGAATAACCGAACGACCTCTAACAAATTAAACAAAGTTTGTTGAAACACTCGGTAACTGTTAAGTATGAACGTAACATTACTATTGGAACAGCTGTAAAGTGATACAGTGTAGTTATTCTCTATATCAGCACTCGTCCAATCAGATTAATCGATTGTAATTAACTGTTGGAATGTTCTGTCAACGTTACAGAAACTGTTCAGTATGATAAGGTTGTCTGAATGTTAGTTATTGGTTCGATAATGGTTGTGTGTTAACGTCACATTAATATTGGAACAGCTGTACAGTGACACAGTGCAGTTATTCTGTATATCAGCACTCCTGGATCGACTCTCGTCGCTGGCGTTAACGTGTCCGTGTTCTAACACGTTTTAAATAAACAGCAGCTGTTTTTCCACCTCGAGGACAAACTTCATTTCCTCTTTTAATTCAGCTGATTATAAAATAAACTCTGTTCCTCCATTTTGTGGAGCGACGCCATCGTTATTTGACGGATCGCCTCGAATCTCGCCAAAACCAACACGTGTTAATTAATCGTTTCTCAGCTAATCCAGAAAAGACACGAGGATCATTAGACCTGATCCGGACTGAGCACGTGATGATGATGATGATGAAGATTTGAGTTCACTGAATGAGTGTGTGTGTGTGTGTGTCCTCTGCATCGCCGCGCTGTGACCTCAGCGGTGACATCATCACGCCACTGCTCTCCTGTTACCAACAGCTCGCCTCCCCACAGGCGAAGTCTGCCCTTCATCTCTCACCTCGCTCTGCACTGTACTGTACCCGTCCTCCCCCCGCGCTCCCGCTGATCGACCCTCATCCAAGATGCATTGAATACCAACGTTCCCCGCAGCGCTCTGCCTGACCTTTGACCCCCTCTCGAGGCTCCCGAGTTCCCACCGACCTCGGGCCGAGCGGAGCCAACGGTGTGCCAAGTAGCACATTACAGCTCGACCTCCCCCCTCCACCCTCCACCCTCCACCCACTTTCCCCCCCACTTCCTGGTTCAGGCCAACGCAATTCCCAGCAGGAGCGGCTGATGGAGCGCTGCCCGGGGACGAGGGCGAGGAGAGCCGGCGATGGGAAACACATGTGGAGGTTTTCAGCGAGCGGGGAGCGGCCGCTGGAGAACCACTCCAGAATGTCACGATTGTTCTTTAATGAGAAAAAGAAACGTCGAAACAAACGCACCCAGTTTTCTGTGCTGTTTGTTTTGGTGCGTTCCCGCCCGCTCGCTCGCTGGTTCGGAGTAGCAGCAGCAGCAGCAGCAGCGTGGGAAGCGGCGCTCGTCCTTCGACCTCACACTGATGCTCAAATGGAAACATGTGTTCACATTTTAGGAGCAGTTTGTTTCAGAGTCTCTGCTGCTGCTTAACGGATGACTGACAGTCCGGCTTCTCTGAACGCTCCCTGCAGGTGGACGGGTTTGATTAAAAACTGGACTTTAACGGGTCATGATCACCAGAACCGGACTGAAAAGCTGCTGACTGCAGACCCTGGACGTGACCAAAAGACGTCGTTTTTATGTTGTGCGCTGGACTTTTCTAAATAAACCA